>CM053270.1:79427415-79458774 GCA_028583415.1 Protea cynaroides | reverse complement strand
AAAAATCAAAAACAAAAATGCTACCAAACACAACCTAAGTGGACTGCCCAGGAAAAAGGGCCTCAAAATTGATACGAAAAGAAAATTGAAATCAAATTATTATAGGATACCAAGATTAAGGAGATGGATAATAAGATAAAGTTGATATTCAGAACATTTGTTATAATAAACACAAATTGAAGAAACGCCAACACAAAATAAGCAAAATGATAACACACGTACCAGAGCCAATGTCTTTGTCGGGGGAAAAATAATTTTATCCAAACTCCCAAACTTCCCAAACATCTTAGCAAGATCTCCTTCAGAAGAACCATATGGTAAATTCTTCACTAATAGAACATGGTTGCTTCTTCTAGTGCCATCAGTTTTACCAGCAGCTAATTCATCCAATGCAGCAACATTTACTCCCTCGTTTTGCAGACCATTTTTGGTCTCTGCAATCACTTGGGTTTCTCCCAAAGCAATACGCACAGCAAGATCATCTGCTTCACGGTCAAGCAGATCACTTTTATTAACACCAAGTGTCCTAGCAATGTTTTCAACAACCTAATCAAATGAATAAGAGCAAATGAGAATAAATTGTTAAAGTAGGCCACTCAAGAAAAGCGAGTTCAAGCATACACTCATGTAAGGCCACAGACAGAAGTTTAAGAGGTAATAAATCAGTGAACCATACAAAAATCAACATAAATTTCTATGGATGCAACTTTGATATCTCATTCCAAACTCCAAAGTTCAAATAGTTAAGTGGTATGTAGTACATTTTTATACCAATAAAATCAAGACGCAATAAAAATAGGTCAAGATGTACAAAAAGAACAACCAGATTACAATTTTTTATTTTTTTTATTTTTTTTTTTGGGGGGGGGAGGGTCAAACTTGTGTAGTGGGACTGAGAAACCATTTCAAAAGACATAGGATCATCCATTGTAGGAAAAGTTTATTATTCTTGTTAAAAATCTTGTGAAACCCTATACTGCAATTTGTTCATTTGCAGCATTGCAAGAAGAGAAATCTGCTAGTCACAGATTACAATCACATCTCTGAATTAAATTCAGCATAATGTTTTACCAGCAGAAATAATGCTAAAATGGACAGGTTATATATTACAGTAGCAACAGCTAACACGTTTGGGTATCAACTGAATTATGAAAAAAAAAAAAAAGGCAAGGGAAGTAATTACCTCATCCAGGTGCATAAAGATATTTTATTATTTCACAAACAGTTTAGCCTCCTTAGTCACCACATCTCAGTGATGATACATATATAATGGGAAAAAATAATGTAATTTCTGAAGTGAGATATACCGTATCAGGACGCATGAACAAGCTGTTCCATGCCCGCGTATCTCCACTAGCTTCAGATGCTTTCTTCTGTTCCTCCCTCTGTTGCTTAAAAGTTCTTGAAGCTTGACCAGCAGCAACACTATACCAAATTAATCAGCATACCCAAACTTAATGGTCTCTAAGTAGTCAACATACTCGAGTTAAAGAATGATTCTATTATCCATGAACAATCAAAACTCAGAAACAGAACATAAGCTATTAGAGTTTAGCACTACTGACTCTTGCTTCTCAGAAGGATTTTGTTGTTTTGCCGGTATAATGTGCAGCAATCTGCCTTGGAAAATAGAATTGTCTAATTCTTCCAATGCCCTAAAGAAAAAATAATAAAATCAGCAATGACTTTAAAAGAAAATCAGTGAAATTGGTTTTCATGTCGGTAAGAAAGATACATATCCAAGACATGCATGTAACAGTCATAGTAATAGAGAAACAAGAATAGGGCATTATCTAGTCTAGACCTCAGAGAATAAGAAGAATAAAAAAAAAGCAATAGTCTATATATGCATCTTGGCTCATTGCCACAGCAAATGATTAATAAAGTTAAAAGCTTGATGGGATCCTTAACATTAAAGATGAAAAACCACCAAAAAAAAAAAAAAAAAAAAGAAAAAGGAAAGATGAACTACAAATCCTTTTTTAGATAAAGAAAGTTTTATACCAAAGCCTTCTCAACCTCAACAAAAGTCCATCTATAAAACATGAAAAATTGCATAGTAGAGAATTATGAGAAATAGCTACCTAAGAGCAGATTCTGGAAGTGTATAAAGAACGTAAGCATAGCCTTTAGACCGCTTGGTGGTTTTATCAACTACTAGATGGACCTGTGAAACATTGCCAAAACTGCAGAAGAGCTCTGCAAGATCATCCTCACTGAATCCCAAAACAAACATAACAGACTAGTCAGAAACAACCAGTTTGAATCCCTGACTCCCCACAAAGAATACACTCAGATTTATTCTTATGATATCAAGAGAAGACTAGTTCGAAATAGAACATACGTAGCACTGTATGGAAGATTGCGAACAAAGAGACGACCAGTCTCTAGAACTTCTTCTTTTGCATCTTTCAGTCCTGATGACAGGGCTCCTTCACCATCAGATTTTTCAGAAGAGGCCTCCTTTTTAACCTTATCTTTTAGGGCTTCATTTTGATTAGCATCACATTGCTCCATCATGTCCAACTCCTCACTATCCTGATCATCTTTTTGAATGGGTAAATCATCATCACTTTCTGAATCCGACCATTGTTTCTTAACTCTACTCTTGAAATAATCCTTGTCTGATAAAACCTCATCATGAAATGCATCACCTGCCTGCTTTGCTGCATGAACATTCGATGACCCATTTTCTCTTTTATCATTTTCATCATATTCAACCTGATCTGGACCCAATTTTTTTCTGTCTCCGTCCTCCAACTGTTTTTGTTTCCTACCAGCTTTACCATTTGGTTCAAGAAAGGGAACTCCCTCGGAATCATTGGCCCACAACTTTGACTTAATCCGAGGCTGCATAACCTGAAGAAACTCTTGAAGCTGTGGGTCATCATGCTCGCTGCTTCTTTTAGAATTCTGCACATTCCCCTTGGAATCCACAAGGCTCAAGCTTTTGGAGCCAATGTTTTTCTTGTTCTCATCGTCCAATTTTTCTTCCTTCTTTGCAGAATAACGACTCCACGGTCGAGGCATATTTGGATCCCCAACTTTACGAGCAAGCTGGAATAAAAAATGGCATGTGTAAGAATTCCAGTAAAGATCATGCAGTGTTTGTTACTGGGAGGTTATGAGCATTTTTTTTCTTCAATATACGGTTAAAACTACAACAGAAAATTACAAACCTCGCACGTAATTCTACTGTTATCCAGGTATGAGTTATTAAAGAACTTGAGAGCTTCCTCTGCCTCTCGCTCAGTTCGAAACCCAATGAAAGCGAATTGCCTGCTCTTATGATCTCTGAGAGTACCCATGAAACAGGAAAAGAACGAAAATGAATTAATTTAAGTACAAACAGAACCAAAACAACAGAGGAACACAAACAACACAGAAATTTAAATGACTTACTTGGTTCGCATGAGCTTGGCGTCAGTTACTTCTCCCTTTTGAGAGAAGAACTCTCTGAGACGATCATCTCCAACATATTTAGGTATATTCTTGACACAAATTCGAGACCTGAATAATATACCCATCAGATTTAAATAGGCAAAACCAATCATATAAATCTCAAAAAAAAAGACAATTCTTACAATAAGTGAAGGTTAAATACTCACATTCTCCCTGAACTTCAATGGCAGAGCAGCCGAAGACCAAATTTTGAGTTCTAATAGACACCTCAAGCGAGTGAAGATTTAAAAATCACAGGAGGGAGAGAGAGAGAATATGAACAGCACTTGTTTTCGCTCAAAACCCTATCAAAAACGTAAAGAGGGCTCTGTTAGCTAAGCAGAGAATGAACCTGTGCGCGCTTCCACACTTCATTGACATATGCTAGTTTATGCTGCATTTGGTGCATGGTTGTCAAGGCGACCCAAGGCATTCAAGGTCATCCTAGGCACCTAGGTGACCAAGGCGTTCCTAGTATATTTTTTATGTATTTTTTTATTTCTAATATATCAATACTATACTAATGTTTATATATATGCAGTATGCTACATAGAAAATCAACATTTAAGGGAACACAAGCATACAAGCAACTTCATAGTTACGGATTCTATTATAAGCAAACCAGATATATAGGCATTCAATCCAAGTATGCAACACAAGGTTCAGAAATTAAATTCAGATTTGCACAGTCAGAAATTAAACTCGTATATTAAACTCCATTATGTCACCAGTGGTATGTCAATGAAACTGAAAATATGAAACTAGATGATACCAGTGTCGAGTGGTATCTGCAGAAAAGGCAAACAAATGAACTAACTGCACTCGGTCAATGAAACTGAAATTATGAAACTAGATGATACCAGTGTCGAGTGGTATCTGCAGAAAAGGCAAACAAATGAACAATAAAAAACTAAACTTGAGAAAAAAAAAAGAGAGAGAAAACACTGAAACAGAAAAACAGAAAACACTAGAAGAAAAAACTTGGAGTTGCAGACTTGCATTAGCAGATGAGGGGAAAAACAATTGGGGTAAAACGTAGCAGAGAAGGGGAGGAGTAGGAGGAAGAAGAAGAAGATGGGGGAGAAGAAGAACAAAAAAAAATGCAGATACTGTAGCAGAACTGCATAAGAAGAAAAAAAAAATTGCAGTTAGTTATTCACGGTTGCAGAAGAAGATGATGAAAAGGAAGAAGAACAAAAAAGAAAATTCGCGACGCCGTAGCAGAACTGAAAAAAATGTGCAGTAGAACAAAAAATAATACCGTAGCAGAACAAAAAAGAATTGCAGCGCCGTTGCAGCAGAAGAAGAAGAAGAGTCGACGAAAAAAAAATCAGACTTAACCATAAAGTCGTAGACGCAGAGAGAAGGAAGAAGAACTTAAAAATATAAACATGAATACTTACATACCTGAAGCTGAAGGGGATGCTGACTGCTCACCGCTGGAATAGAGGAAAAGACGCTTGAAACCTAATCGGAAGTAACAACGGTCTTCCGTCTCTGCAGCTCAGCTCTCTCGTTTTCTTTTCTTTTTTAAATGAATGCAATTTGCCTCATAAAGTTATGATTCCGTGTATTATATACAATACACAAAACCAATAGAAATATTAGTGTTAGAATTTAATTAAAAATACAATTAATAGAAATATTAGTGTTAGAAAAATTCTGGACAGAGGCGCTGAAGGGTCCCATGCAGAGTTACAAGCCGAAATAGCTCATGAGATGTCAAATAGAGAGAGAAGGGTAGGTGTCAGCCAAACCCAGTCAGCCCAGTCTTGACCCAAATCAGTTAACCCAAGCTAGTCCAATCAAGTGAACCTCGACCAGTCTTGCTTGACCCAGCCTGGACCAGTCCGGACCAAGTCAAGGCGGTCATGTCCATGTATTTCTTTTATATATATATATATATAAATAAATAAAAATATATATATTTATATATATTTATATTTATATATATTTATTCATATATAAAGAGCAAGTAAAATCCGAATGGGAGAGAGAAAAGAAACCTGGTGGGGGAAAGTTACCAAAAGAAAAAAAAATAAAAATGCAAAGAAAATAAAGAAAGGAAAGAGAAAGAGTCGGAGGAGGACTCTAATACCGGAGAAAATGAAAGAAATAAAAAAAATATGGAGAGATTGAATCTGAGATGGAGAGAATCTGGAGAGAGAGAAAGAGTCGTGGATCCCATTGGCAAGAAAAAAAAGGGAAAGAAACTGAATTTGAGGGATCCGCATCCTGTCCTCCCAGTGGACAGTGGCAACCTGCCTTGGATGGCCGCCACGTGGCTCTCAGAAAATCTGAGACCCACGTCCGAGCCGACACCCAGCCGACAAGCCGAGCCGACAGGGTTGTCGGCTCAGACGTGGGTCTCAGATTCAACCGAGAGCCACGTGGCAGCCATCCGAGATGGGTTGCCGCGTCCTCCCAAAATCACTGGGAAGAGACGATGTGCATCCGAATTTGAGAGGAAGATCGAGAGATTTAGGAAACCTAAATTTAGAAAAGAAGATCTCTAAGGAGAGAAAGAGATCGTGAGAGGTGAGAGAGAGAGAGAGCCGTGGATCCCATTGGCAAGAAAAAAAGGGGAAAAAAGAAAGAAAAAGAAAGAAACCGAATTTGAGAGGGAGATCGAGAGATTTAGGTTTAAACCTAAATCTAGGGGAAAAATCTCTAAGGAGAGAAAGAGATCGTGAGAAGAGAGAAAGATAAATGGAAAAGAGATTAGAGAATCATAGAAGGAAAAAAGGAGAAATTGAAAAGAGAAAGAGAGGAATCAAATGAAGAGAGGTTGGTGAGAGGTGACTCTATGAAAGAGACAAAAAAAAAAAAGAGAAAACAAAGGGGAAAAGAGGAGATTGAGATGGGGAGGACTGAATCAAGGGAATAGATTGGGATCAAGAGGGCAATGAAAGGAGAAGGAGGAAAGTAATTTGAGGGAGGCTCTCTCCAAATTCGTGAAGGAGAGAATAAGAGAGAAAGCGGAAGAAAAATTCAGGGGAGAAGCAGAGACTTGTGGAGGAGGTAGGAAGATGGAGAAGCAAAAGCCGAAGATGAAGAAGAAGATCGGAAGGAGGAGGTAAGCTCTCCTCCCTCTTTCTGATTTTTGTTATTTTCTACAGATCGCACATACCCAGCCTTGCAAACCTCCATACCACCTATCATCCTTACAACCAGTCCAACAAATGCCTGTGTAGCCATCATCCCTCACACCCGTTATACCTGCTGGACCCCTATCACCATACACAACCCAACACCACTACACCACATACCTGTTACACAATCAACTCCACCGCCGACCTGCTTCCCCACTTACCATCTGTCCGCAAGCATAATTTCCACCTGCAAGACACCAAATCCCTTACACCCACTGTTGTCACTGAGCCCTCATCCATGCAATCTGTCCCTATTTATCGACACCTGCACCACTTGCAACCATTCCACCTAATTTCATTAACCTGCAACATTCTCCCTTATACCTGCTCAATCTCCCTAATCCGTTGACACCTAGCAATCCCCACATGTAATCACCCAAAACCAAATCACTAGCAGCCATTATAACCGAGAACCTTGCACACCAGCTCCACTCTTCCAGCCACACCCGATTACCAAGCCACCAAAACCGATTGCAGCCATCGCTTGCATACCCATGTACCACTGGAAAAATCCCTCACATGTGACTGTTCATATCACCAACACCTGGCCATCCCACATCTCTGCAGCCAACATACTGAACCATCACCATATCAGCTCCCATCCACATGCCAAACCAACCCCAAAATCGATACATCTCCTATTCCAAACCCAAAATAGCAGCTGTCCAAACTTTCAATCCCATTGATCCAACCATGAATTATTTTATCGATCCGATCATGAATGTTTGTAATTGTTATGAAATTGATGAATATTTGGAATTGTTATGAAATTGACGGATGTTTGGAATTGTTGTGAAATTGATGAATGTTTGGAATTTTTATGAAAATTGAAACCATGGATGCTTGAAATTTAATGAGATTAAATATGGACCATCAATCTGGAATTTTTATGGATCATCATTGATTTGGAATCTTTAATGATTAAATCTAGTCTATTGGAATGTTAATTTCTTGATCATGTGGTTCTAATTAAATCTAACACATTGGAATGTTAATTGCTTTATCATGAGATTCTAATTAAATCTGGTCCATTGGAATGTTAATTTCTTGATCATGTAGTTTTAATTAAATCTGATCCATTGGAATGTTAATTTCTTGATCATGAGATTCCAATAAAATCTGGTCCATTGGAATATTAATTTATTGATCATGAGATTCTAATAAGATTGATCCATTGGTATGATTTATGGATCATGTGATCTCATCCATTGGTTTTAAATTTTATTTTGACCATATGATGATAGATCTCATCCATTGATATTAAATTGTCGTAATCATGTGATGATCAATCTGATCCATACATCATCCCCTACATTTGTTCACCCCCATGCATCATAGGCATTTGATTTGCCCATCACACCATCTTATCATTACCCGTACCCTTTGATCATCATCTACATCATCTCACCACCACCACCATTGATCACACCATCCGATCATCACCCTTGATCAGCCCCATCAATCATCACCATTGTCTTGCACCTCATCACAACCCTTGATTTTGCATCTACCATTGATTAGCACCACATTACAATCCTTGATCTGTACTACAGTCCTACAGCAATCACATTCACATGCTGATTATATTTAGATGCACACATGTTTATTGCTCTGCTACATATGCACACTACTATGTTGGATTGTTTATACATGCCATATCTAGATCTGTTGTTATGTTTGAATTCTAATAACTTCAATTCTGCAACACCTAAGTTGAACTGTCATATATGCACACTTCTAGAAGACAATCTAGACTTGGGGACATACATTTAAGCACACACATTATTGGAAAGGGTAAAAAAGAAAGAAAGCATAAAAATCTTAATAAATAAAGAGATTGTCTTACCAAACCTTCTAAAATTAGAGCTTAGGATGAAAGGGTAGTTTAAGACGATCCCTGCCCCTCAATATACTTCAATCTATAACAGGTTGCTCCTTAGACTTAGAACAAGTTCGAAATTCTCAACCTAGAAGAGGTTCTAAATTCTCAACCTATAATGGGTTCTAAATCCTTAACCTAGAACAAGTTATCTCACCATTCCGAACTACGCGGATTCTGATTCCTATGGCAAACCCTAGGATACGTAGGCAATTTGGGAGAATCCCAAATTCAGATCCACACCTTAGTCTACACAGACTATCCACACATCCACTAGGATATCCATCCATATTCCAACCGAGAATGGGTAATCCACATTCCAACCTAGAACGGGTTATCCGCATTCCAATCCAGAACGAGTTATCCACATTTCGACCTATAACGGGTTATCCACACCCCAACCCATAACGGGTTATCCACATTCCAACCCATAACAGGTTATCCAGATTTCAACCAATCCAAACCCGGATCCATGGTCCACTTGGACTATTCACCCACTAGGGATACCTAGTTCAACCCGCATGGGTTATCCATTATTAAATCCACTAGGACCAGCTATCAGTCCGCATGGACTATCCAGAGCCTGACCCATAGGGTTTGTCATCCTTTCAAGCATAAACTTCAACTTAAACAATGAATTTAATAACGCATAAGCATAAATCACAGCCATAAACTTTAATCACACCTGAACTACGATGGTGAACCTGATTTTCGGAAGAAGTCCGAGATACGTAGGCAATCTGGAAGGATCGAGATTCAGTTCAATAGTATCAAACCACTTGGTTTGGTTTAGTTCAATAAATAGAGTCACCCATAGGAAAGGTATAGGAAACCGATCTCGATTAGGCGGTTTGGGTGCCTAACTCCTTCCCATAACCGTAACCTGACGCTTACCCAATCTCTGATGGATCAAAAGTCGATCTAAGGGTCATGAGTCAATTGAAGTCTTACCTTGGGGTGAGACTACATTTTCGAGGTCCTAGACCTTAATCTAGGTGACGACTCCGAATCCATTTGTCCTCATAGATGGGGTTAGTGGGGGTGCACATGGCTTTTGTGATTCTGGGTTGGACTAAACAAAAACATGTGTGTCAGTTTAGTCATCATCCGAAATTTTATATATTGTAAATTTGGGGTGTGACACATCATTCGTGCGCGTGGGTTGTCTATGCGCATTCTTTGTTGGCTACGTGATTTTTAGCGATAGTCTCGTTTGGATCTACCAATTGTCATTGTATAAGGCTCTGAGTTGGATTCTGAATATCTTTCTGGATCGAAACATTGAGTGAACAATCGGATGTTAACCGAAAGGCTCTAGTCACTTGGATTTATGCCACGTGTCGCCTTGAGGTTCCTTGTGTACCTAGCAACCTGTGCTATGCCATGTGTCAGTTTCTGATTGGTAGGGTGTATAATGCCCATAACACCCTACTCTTTCCAAATTGATATGGATCCAAATTTCTTACCCTTTTCTTTTTATTGAATTCTTTAATTATTAAATCGAATCATTGCAAACTATTATTCTTTCGAATATTTTTCGAATCCGAATTTGCTAACTATGCTCCCAACGAGTCTGAACTCTGAGGCTCCGTTTGGTAATGTTCTCACCTGTTCTTGTTTTGAACCGGAAGAGATGGTCTTTTTCTGTTCTGTTCTGAAAATAGTGTTCTTTGCCTCTTTGGTTGTTCTTTTGGCCTTAAGGCTGTTTGGCAAATATATTCCAAAACTAGTCTGAGAACATTCTTCTGACCTGTTTGTTGTTTGGTAAAATTAGTTCTAGAATATATTATTTTCAAAGGATTCAAATATTACAAAATCGTCATTTAACCAATATCTTATCAAATATGAATATTTGTACCCCATTATCCCCTATTAAAAATGTATTTTTTAATTGTCCGGCATATAAAATAAAATATTTATGCATATCAGGGAGTGTAAATGAACAAAATAGTGAGTACAAGTACCCATACAAACAAGAAAATAGAACATCCTGCCAAAAATTTTTATCAAAGTATGATCCCCCATAACTATTTGGTTGGATATGCATGTGCTACCCGAGTTGTTGGAATAAATGCTCGGTACTCATCAATCCAAATGAAGCTTTATGGGTGGATATCTTCCACTGAACACATGTAGAAAAACCGATTGACAGTGGGAGTTATCCAGGTTTTGACACTCAAAGCAAAAGAAATGCAACAGACCAAAGTATATAGATGTGGATTTACCACACTTGCTCTGTCATTTACCCCATTACAGATAAGGCAGATTTCACACTTATTTCTACCCTACCCCATTCCTTAAAAACTAATGTTCCTAGACCTTTTAGACTTTCTGATAACATAGTAGGTGTTCGGAAAATTTTAGATATGAAAACCAACAATCAGAAAAATCTAAGGCTTTTCATTATTAATAAGAATTGCATTTACAGAAGCCAAGCCAACACAATAACAAAAAATAGACTAAACAAAAAAAAATTACTTCATAAAAGATTAGGGCCCATTCACACTATTCAGTCTATTCATGCTCACACACAACAATCAATGAACCATCAACAATAACAACATGGGTCCTTTTCAAACCTAACAAAGATAGCATCATCAACATTGTGGTTGGGAAAGTGAAACAAGAGGTGTTGCTGAAGTTGTAGAATGTGAAATGTGGAGAGTTAGAGCTAGAACTATAATGGATACCTTTAGAACAATAATTTTAAGAGAAGTTTCCCTTCACTTAAGGTCTGGCCAGATCAGGTTCTTTGGTGTTGCAGTAGCTATGGATTCCCCTGTAATTGCTTTTGGTAGGAAAACTCAGCTTTGTGTTCTGGTTGATTAATTAATTTATGGCCCCCGTTTTTGTCAGAATCTTTTGGGACATTTATAATATGAAATGGAATACATAAGTGGGTTTACACTGGCTATTTATACTTCATGAGGCTTCTGGAAGATAATTCCATGATAGAAAACCGAATACCCTGCATGTATTAATTGCAAAAGAAATGATAAGCCCCCTATTTTGAATCAAATACACCATTGGCATCTGGTACAAATTCTATTTAACTAAGTCATTTCTCAACTAAATGCAATTAGATGCAAAATGTATTTCCCTATTCAATCTTATTCAAAGCGATATTTATTGTCAGTTACTAAACTGTACATGAAAAAAATGAATATACAATATCCATGCTATGGGGCTTGGCTAAGGTTTTAAATGAATATACAATATCCATGCTATGTACCAATAGTCTTAAACCTTACTCTGTCCTCTCCCAAATTTGAACAGGAAAAATGATTTATATTAAAAAATTATAAAAATAAATGCTTGGACTTTCTTGTAATTTACAGATACTGTCATATTCCATTTTACACGGATAATTACCAAATAAATTTTGCTCAATTGTAAAACACCACATTTTTGTGAGACAGGTTCTGTTACAGCCATACTTGAGACCCTTTCCACCAGTGTCATTTCAGTTTCTACATTATGAATTGATAAATTTGGGACACTCTTAATCAAAGTTCAAAAGCACGGACATGGCAATCCTAATCCAATATTGAGTCACATCTGCTATAGGAGTATACAATGTAAAGAAAACTGATAAGGGAATAAACCATTTCAGCAGAAAAGGTTTGAGAGATTTAACTGGGACATTTACCACCTATGACAGGTTACTGCTATAATAAAATTGGAGAATCAAGACAATAAAAAAGAACCTCTTGCTCGTTCATCAACAAAAGCGAACTGACAATTTGAATAGAAATTGAAGCATTCGATGAAAAAAATATATGTGAAATAAAATCCCAGAAGATAAAATCAAAGACAAAGCTCAAGCCGGAACAAAAAATGATATAGAATTCAGACATAGAGACATCGACATCTTGAGAAATTACATTGAAGATGAGATCTTTGTTTTTAGAGATGAGAGCCAGTCTCATTTTTAGTGGAAAACCCACATACCAGAGCTGCAACCATTATTCCCAATAGTCACACCCAAAGAATGACCGAGAATCGAACAAATGGAACCGCCACGGTCCACAGAAGGGAGATACTAACGACCGACGAGTGATCCAGAGGGTTCAGAGAGAGAGAGAGAGAGAGAGAGAGAGAGAGAGAGAGAGAGTACATACCTCCCAATAAGCTTGCAGAAACGGTTGTTGCAGTTCCAAAACCTAGCAGAGATGAGGGTTGGAGCTCCTTCCTTGGGTTGAAGAAGATGGTGCACAGAGAGGGGTTCGAACAAGGGTTTTTGGCTGACGAGTGAGCTCTAACACAAATAACCACTATCGGGAACGAATATGAAGTTTGTGCTTTACAAATGTGTTCTGTAACGTAAGTACATGGTTTGACATGTTCTAAAATTTATGTTCTGAGTCCAAATTTTCATCCAGTTCATTCTTTGGGAACGGAACAACATACCACATGTGCCAAGGTTGTGTTTGGTATTATTTTTATTCAAAATTTTATTTTTTAAGACGTTTGGTATCATTTTTACATACTATTTCAAAAAAAATAAATAAAAACAAATCCCAAATCAAAAAGAGGTTGAGAGCTCTTTTTGATTTTTGGTAAAAAAATTGTTTTTGAGAATTTTCTGCTACTTTTAATGAGCACGTGGGTGAAAAACCTCCAAATGGGTAAAAAACAAGGGCAAATTCATAAAAGCAAATTCTAACAGTCTTTCTTCAATAAAAACCTCCACTGTTCGCCTTGAATGCGAACTGAACAGTTCTTCTGGAACTTTCGTTGAACAACTCTTCTGCGAACCGAATAGCTCAGCTTCATCATTGAAATTTTATTTTGTTCTCTTCTGTTGCACTCAATAACCATGGTAATTATAACTTTTTGCACCTATAGGGTTCGTTGCAAGTTAACATCTTGATTCTTTAAGTAAGTAACGCTACTACCACCACATATTCTGGTTTTGGATTGTGGATGTTTGGAAAATAATGTGGGAAACGATAGCATAAGGTACCTATACAAAAGAAATGAACAAAACCATTTGAGCAAAAGTGTTTTGAGTTTCTGCAAATGGGTCATCTCATACCTAGTTTCGTGAGATTTCAAAAGTACAATGAATGCAGAGGCAAATTAAGATGAAGAAGAAGATGGATCCAAGCTTCGAGCTGCCGAATAAGGCTCCGCCAACGTTGTTGAATGCTTTTATTTGGGGGCTTCATATGGGTTTGAGCAGTAATTTTAGGTTCCAGACATTGAATGGGGGTGAGGATTTGCATTGTAGTGAATCCACTTGTAAGTGATTTAGTTCATCTTCATCACTTTTTCCTCTTAAGACAATGGTGAGATAGAGGATTCCGATGAGTACAAGTGAATGTGCAGAGCTTGTTTGGGAGAATGGAATGAACCCATAAATGAGCTTATTGTTAATGGAGCAAAAAGAACACCGTAAGTCCAATTGAAGTAATAGAGGATGGGAGCTTCAAACAGAATGGCATTTCGAAAAACCATATTTTTTGTCTCAATTCTTCTCTTTGCTCTCCTGCTAGCCTTCTAGCATAATTGCAGAAAGCGGAACTTGTGTGGATTAATGGATAGAAAGATTCAAAGAGAAGACTCGATGGGAATCTTCAATCCCATTATTTGATCAAATCACTGTAGATTTTCTTCTCCTTTGTCATTTGTTCTCCCAATTCTTCCTTTATCTCATCCTTGGAGAGTAGTAAAAATTATTTTTAAACACTAGCATACCAAATGTACTTCTCATTCTACAATCCATTTTTTATTGCAATTACCGAACAACATTTTATTTTGGATCAAAAATAATTTTCAAAAATGTTTTTTCATAAATAGACAAAAATCAAAAACAAAAATGATACCAAACACTTTTTGGCTATTTTTGGCCATTCTTTTGTTCTGTCAGAACGGAAGAACACAAGAACTGTTCTCCCGGAGAGTTACCAAACGGTGCCTGAAGCTTCTGAAGCTCCCCTTGTCACATTCTTTACGGGCCTGTTTGATAACACTCCAGCTCCCATGGAGCTACTTTTGATCCGGAGTCGTTTTCTACTTATTCTCTGGAATTATGATTTTTGGAGTAGAATGCTGATTGATAACGCTACTCCATAATAAATTCCAGAGCTGATTGGGAGTAGAATGTTGTTTGATAAAATTTACTCTGGATTAAATCCATAACTGTTTGAGAGAAGAATCCCGTTTGGTAAACAGTAACATGGAAGTCTCTTTTTTTTTTTTTTTTTTAAATTACAATCCAGGCATTTAATTAAAAATCTAAGTTAAAATATATATAACTGTAAGTTTAAATTAAATGCATACATGTTGCACCATATGTAAACAACAAAATAGAATTTCTATCTGAATAAGGATAGTTTGATGAAGTCCAAAATATTTGGTAATCTTGATTAAAAATAAAGACTTTCTTTTTTCGTCAAAACTTTGATTTGTTGGTTAATTTGGCTAAACCGAATAAAATTCAGCCATATTTAGCTAATTTTTTCATCAATCATGCAGACACGGTAGTAAGGCTCATGCAGACACGCCTACAAAAATCATGCAGCAAGGCCAAGTAGGCAAACCCCACAAAGACATGCAACAAGGCCAAGCAAGCATGCCTACAAAGCCATGCATCCACAACCACAAGGGTAGCAAGCAAGCCCTTTTGTTTCCTTTATAATTATTATTTGTATTCATACCATAAGAATTTATAGCATAATAAAATCAATCAGTCTTGATGGATTCGAACCATCATTTCTTGGAAATCCCCAAGTGTTCTACCTGTTTGAGCTAAAGACTTGCATACACATCACAGAAAAACGACATGAACTTATTGTATGCAAAAAATATTGTTAATAAAATTTTCCTAGTTGATAAAAAAAAAATTACTTTCTTTTAGTCAATTTTTTCATCAATCATGCAGACATGCTAGCAAGGCTCATGCAGGCACGCTTGCAAAAAGCATGCAGCAAGGCCAGGAACCCATGGCTGCAAGGCCAGGCAGCCAAGCCCACAAAGACATGTAGCCACGGCCGCAAGGCTAGCAAGCAAATCCTTTTGTTTCCTTCGTAATTATTTTTTGTATTCATACCATAAGAATTTAGAGCAAAATAAAATCAATGAGTCTTGATGGGTTCGAACTGTAAGACCCGTGTCAATCTAACCCGGTCTTACCACCTTGAACCAGGTTTACCCATCATGGTCGAGTCAAATGGACCAAGGCCGTGAAGGAGATCGAGATCTCAGGTATCAAATCGACCCAAAAACACTTAATTGGAAGGGAGGGTCGCATACCCACCTAAGCAGGGTCGGACCTCCCAAAGCAGAAAGTCAGACCCTCAATTTTGAAGGGAGGGTCGGACATCTTGAGCCCTAGGGTCGACGGGATCATCGACCCTCCCATCGACCCTCGGTTGTATCCGAAATTGAAATTAGGAAATTTCCTAATTTTCGATTGGGATTCTTTCCTAATCTCAGAGGGACTTATTTTAGGATGTTCCTAGTCTATTTAAAGGACGTCCCTAAGCCACTTTCACTCCTTTCACAACCCTAATCGAATTGAGAGAAAGAGAGGAGAAGGAAAGCGGAAGAAGAAAGGGAAGGAAGAGAAATTAAGCCAAAAGAGAAGAGTTGCAGAGAAAGGTTATTCTTCTCAGTTATGGATACTAATTCCATGAGTTTCTACAGACCTTAGGTTAGTTAATGTTGAGAGTGTGATCTCGGAGAAACCCAAACCATCAATCTATGGTTAGGTTTTCATGGAAAACCATAGGAAAATGCATGAAAACTATCTAGGTGGGTTATACATGGTTTTAGACCATGGAATGAATGTAGAATGGAATGTAGGAGCAAGCCATAGGATCCCAAGCACGAATAATGGATTAAAAGAGGGAACTGGACCAAAGTGCACCGAGGGTCGCACCGAGGGTCGATGACCATCCGACCCTAGGTGTTCCTGACCATCGACCCTCCGTGTTCGGGAAGTTCGAGTTAAGGGAGGGTCGAACCCGGGGTCGATCCCCGACCTCGACCCTACCTCCGACCCTCAGTTAACAGAATGGTTTTTAATTCCGAATAAATTCTAATTAAATTCTATCGACTTTGTTAGGTCTTCTAGCAATACAATAATAATATAAAAGTGATTATAAATCTTGAAAAAGTATCTGTTAGCAAGCTAAGGTGAGGACCCAGAACTCCAAACTAAATTGGTTAATAACAAAAACTATTTTCTATTTCTTGAGTCCTATGCTATGCTTGATTCTATACGAATATGTTTGTAATGTGCATACAGCATGCCATCCAATATTTCTATTACTTGTTCATGCATATTTACTTTATTGTTTATAACATGATGATGATGATGATGATGATGATGATGATGATAGGAATAGGCATGTGCTTGTATGTGTGTGGTTGATGTACTTGATGCGAGCGAGTATCAGGGGAGGTGTGATGAGAACGTCAATAAACGTTAACCTTTGGCGGGTCTCAGCACTTTAGTTCTATCTCTAACTCAAGTCTTGTGCATTAGCATCGTCGTATCGCCATTATTTTAGCAGAACTATTATGTCGTAGAGTATCAGGGGAGGTGGTCTCGGTCCTTGTAGTCTCTGACTCTACCGGGGGGCCTTAGCTCTATCTCTATGGACATTCTGAGGGATGTTGGGGTGAGGCATTGGATACACTGTTTGACATTATGATTGGTTAGTTGCGAGCCCAGTTTGCAGCCTTCGCCAACAGGGGCTTACGTATTGGTATGACACTATATAGCAATAAACGTAACCTTTGTTATATAATGTTCATGATTGGGTGCATGTGAGTTGACGATAAACGTGATCTTCGGGTAACGTCACACGCTCGTGTATAGAGGCGGGGTCAGTAAACGCGATCTTTGGCTACCTAAACCTTTCTATTGCATACTGCAAACTTTAAACCGGACCAAAGATATAAATTGATTTGCATGCACATGTATTGCTGCATTGTTTTGGCTACTCACTGAGCCGTGATGTGTGCTCACCCCTCGACGTCGAATATTTTTAGTTGATGATGCAGGTTATACCGTTGAAGACTATATGAATGTGTCTGCGTACGGGAACGTGGCAGCAATGGAAGTTGGAGCAGAAGAGGATACACACGACTCCTCTTGCGAGTGCAACTCGTGTGTATTTGATTAGATATTTTATAGGTTTCTTTATTAGATTTATTAAGACATGTATTTGGTATTTAAATATTTATGTCTCAGTTGAAAACAGAATAATTTGCTATTAAATTATTGATATCATCTTAGTTCTCAGTTCATGTTATTATAAGATTTTCGCTATTGTGTATTTACTTTGATTATGATTATGGATGTGTGTAAGTTTGGATAACGCGGGGATAGCCTATTTGAGATCCTGGTTGAATCGTTGGTTTATTAGCGGTTCATCACACCATTCTGAGATGTGCGGAATTGGGGTGTGAAAACTTGGTATCAGAGCGTCTCAGGCCTTGCCCGCCGAACTAACATACATTCAAGACGATTGTGAACTGAGATAGGATAAAAGTAAAAAAAAAAATAGTAATATAAACAAACTGTAAGCACCAGTGATGATTGAGACCAAATTTAAAAAAGAGAATAAAGCATCTATTAAAGGGAAAACAAGTTAAATACAATGAGTGATAAAAACAAAATGTATATACATAACTAATGCAGAGTACAGTCCACAACCCGGACAGTTACTCTGTAGTACATGAAAATAAAGTACAATCAAGAAGCTAGAGGCGAAGGAGGAGGCGGGGCCTCACGATCTCGGTCATAGTCCTCAGCATAGACCCTAGTCAACCAAGCCACCTGGGTCTGGGTCGTCCGGAGACTAGCTGCAAGATCGGCTACTCTCCTATCAGTCGCCCACTGGACCGATAACAGCTCATCCATCCTCATACGTCGCGGGCGTCTAGCAACTCCTCCATCCTCGGATCAGATCTGCGCCGAGCCTCCCCGATCTCCCCGCAAGATCTCCATCATGTCGGAAGGTGGGAGTGAAGGACCAGCCGCATGAGAAGGACCAGCCTCGGTGCACCGGATCCGCGAAGAAGAAGTACCAACACCAGCCCGGTGTGTGGGTGAAGGCGGTGGTATCGAGTCGACGTCCATATACATACGGTCATCATCGTCGACAGGATCCACGCGAACCCTAGCAGCGGCAGCAGCAGCCTCGGCATTAGCCATCTCGACACGAGTGTGAGGACGCACCATTTCGTTCCTCTCCTCATCACTAACCTGGGCATCCCGCATACCCATCTTGCAGATTACCTCCCAATCTAGAGGCGACGAGAAGGTTTTCTACTGGATCTTCTCATCTACCAGGTCAACCCCCAGACGGGTCAGTAGCACTGTAATCATGCGTCCATAGGGTAGATAACCCCTATGACCGGACAATGTAGCACTAATCATAGTCCGCATGATGATGTATGGAAGGCAGACGGGCCGGGCGAGTGCGAATCTTGTATATCAAGAACCGGGTCAGCTAAGAAACCCTCTCATAGTGCCCACTCTGCGGGATCGGATTATGCTTGGATAATCTTGCGGAAGACCCGTAGAGCCTGGACGCAAGTAACAGGCTCTCATCCGCCGATCGATCGGGCGCAACAGTCTGGTTGTCGATCTCTCGCCCTCATCTCCATAGAAACAAAGCGTGGCTCTCCAGGGCGACAAGTACACCATGGGGCCATCATAAGGTATGCCCAACAGATCGGCCAGTTGCCGATAATCAAAAGAAATGTGCACGCCCTTGTTATTCACCACCTGGAGATTACAATAGAACTGACGGACCAAATCTGGACATGTGCACGCGTCATAGGTGATGACAGGGAACCACCCCATATCACCAAATGCCCTCTCTACGTTGAACAAGGCTAGCTTAGCCAAGTTCACCATACGACCCCCTTCCACTTTCTTCTGGGCATAGTCGGCATACTGTGCCTCGGCCTCATTGGAATGGAAGCGGAGTGGATCACGCACTATGGGTATCTTGGTACGAGCCATGGTATCTGCAAAACAAGAAAGATAAGGAAAAATAAGGAAATTATGGGATAAAAATCTGAAATTCGATTTAATAATGACCTAAATGACGATAAAGCCCTATTGCTCATCATACAAGCGGGCATGAGAACTTACGTAGGTTAAAATACATCCTACAACCCGCATACAGTAGGAAATTTTAACTGGCGAATCCCAATTTGAAGAAATTCAAGAAAAATCGAAAATGTCGACAAATTAGGGCAAAAAGAGAAAATTTCAAGTTTCTCGATAACCAACCGATGAAACTCAAAAATTTTTGAGGGCTTTCGTTCCTCGAGACACCTTTAACAAAAGCCCCCAATAAAAATCGAATTTTTATAGTTGGAAAAAGTTTAATTTGGAAAATACAATTTAAATGTGCGAAAACTTAGAAATGGAAACCTAAAAACAGGTAAAAATGGGAAGACGTACCTGTATGAATGACGTGGACGTCGAAACCCGGAGTCAAACCGATCAAAAACGGTGGAGTAGCACTGTAGCAACTCAGAGAGGAGAGACGAGTCGAAACGGAGGAGAAATAGTGAGAAATGACCCAGAATCAGATCTTAAAAATCTGATTTTTGGTCCGAGGGTCGGACAATTCGACTAGAACCATCGACCCTCGAATCGACCCTCCCATCGACCCTCGGCTCTCGGGAAACTAACAGAAAACTAAGGGTCGGAACTGAGGCTCGGACACCCATCGACCCTCAGCTCTCGGGAAGAACAGGTCATTCCCAGGGTCGGATACCAAGGGTCGGACATATCATCGACCCTCACCATCGACCCTGCATAGAAAAGATAATATTTTTTTTTATATAATGAGCTAGAATTGGAATTGATTATCGGTTAGCGTGCCTACATGAAATATGAATGATTTCTCACCTATTTTGATGATTTTCAGGCATCACCAATCACAGAAAAGAATTATGTCTGGACGTAGGGTGACCCGACAGACCCGAAATGCAGTCCCACCACCACCACCCGTGGAGGAGACTAGTCTAGAGAATAATTATGCGTCGGGTAATCCAGAACAGGCAAACCCTACAAATTTGCCACCTCCACCACCAGAGCTAGCAACAGTGGTAATGAATCTGGCACATCAGCTGCAGCAGATGCAACACGCACAGGCTCAGATGCAGGTTGCCATGGGAATTATGTTCAAGCCACTCAGGCTGCACCCATGCACACAGGATAAGCCAGTGCAGCACCGGTGGGTAACCACCCAGCTCATCAAACACCTCCACAACCTGCTGCATAGATTCCAGTACAGGTTCCAGAAACAGCTCAGGGTGATTACCAGTATCCACACCATATGTTTGGGGCAAATCCCCAAAACCAGTTGGACCACTCCCGACTAGTGGGGAGATTTTTGAAGATGAAACCCAGAGAATTCAACGGCAAACCGTCTGATCCGTTGTGGCTAGCCCACTGGATAGACGAGATGGAGAGAAATTTCCTCATGATGACTATCACAGAGGAAGAGAAAGTACTATGTGCCACCTTCATGCTCAAGGGCGACGCACATCATTGGTGGAAATCAACGAAGACATATCTACTGAGCAAGCACGCCCTACTGACATGGGCTATATATAAAGAATTCTTCTTTGAGAAATATTTTCCACAGAGCTTCAGAGATTGGATGGAGAAGGAGTTCTTGAGCCTATATCAGGGACAGATGACTGTGGACTCATATCAACAGCGCTACGAAGAGCTGTTTTTCTTTGCACCGGCTAGCATGCAAGAAAAAGATACCAAAACCCGTAGGTTCGTCACGGGACTGAGAGGAAGCATCAGGGAACATGTTCTGGGCTTAGAGAGAAAATTTATAATGAAGCTTTCCAGATTGCTCGAGTGATTGAATCGAGCCAGAAGGAGAGTTACTTTACTCAGAACAGAGGCATCAAAAGGCCAGTCGGAAATTCCTACAACGGAGGCAATAACAGGACGTATAAGCCTTTCAGTCCTCAGAATTTTTCTGCTGCAACCAAGACTACTCCAGCAGCTCAACCTCAGCCAAAGCCAAATTCTGAAGTCCTGAAGTGTTTTAACTGCAACCAACCCGGACATATGACAAGGGAGTGCCCAAAGCCCAAGAAGCAGTTACATCAGGGACGGGTATATGCTGTTACACCCGAGGATGCGGTCGCATCACCCGATGTGGTCACAGGTATTACTGAAACTTTTAAAGTTATAATTACATTGAATGAGCATGTAAACTCAGTAAAGATAAATCACAGGTATTGTACCCATAAATGGCATACCCGCCAGAGTACTCTTCGACTCCGGAGCTACACATTCATTTATATCTGTGTCATTTGGAAAGAAGACGAAATTACCCATCAAAACATTAAACTACAAATTACTTGTACGGTCACCGATGGGGTTAGAAGTGGAACTAGAGAAAGGTTATGGACCATGTCCAGTTCTCATTGGAGAGAAGACTTTAGATGCAACCTTGATACAACTTGAGATGGCAGACTTTGATGTCACCTTGGGAATGGGCTGGTTAGCTCTGCATTCTGCAAATCTGTTATGCGCCGAAAAGAAGCTAACGTTCAAAGACAAAGAAGGGGCAGAACTAAGTTTTTCGAGAACCAAACTTCCCCGGAGATGCATGCTCATACTTTCAGCACTAAAGGCTAAGAAGTGCCTTGAGAAGGGGGCAATCGGGTATCTAGTATCCGTGGTCGACCTAACCAAGGACGCGCCACGAATGGAAGATATTGACGTTGTGCGGGACTATCCGACGTATTTTCGGAGGAACTACCCGGATTATCACCCGACCGGAGCCACGAGTTTGTGATAGACCTTGTACCTAGAGCCGCACCCGTATCAAAAGCACCCTATAGAATGGCTCCCTACGAACCGAAGAGGCTGAAGGTGCAACTACAAGAACTCTTGGATAAGGGTTATATTCAACCCGGTATATCTCCATGGGGGCACCGGTGTTGTTCGTAAAGAAGAAGGATGGTAGCGTTCGATTATGCATCGACTATCGGGAGTTAAATAAACTGACAATCAAGAATCGATATCCACTACCTCGGATCGATGACTTGTTCGATCAGTTACAAGGAGCAAGAGTATTTTCTATGATCGATCTTCGATCAGGCTATCGTCAGCTGAAGATTAAAGAAGGTGATATTCCAAAGACGGCGATTCGAGGACCCGGATATGGACATTATGAATTTTTGGTTATGTCTTTCGGATTAACTAATGCACCGGCAACGTTCATGAAACTTATGAACCGAGTTTTCCACGATATGTTGGATACGTCGGTTATAGTATTTATTGATGACATATTGGTATATTCCAAGGACAAGGAAACCCATATCAAGAACCTAAACGTAGCCCTACAACGTTTAAGGAAAGAGAAGTTATATGCCAAATTTTCAAAGTGCGAGTTTTGGCTAAGTGAAGTCGCATTCCTAGGCCATGTAGTATCCGCTGAAGGAATCAAAGTGGACCCCAGCAAGATCGAGGCTATTGTGAAGTGGGAAACACCAAAGAGCGTTTCAGAAATTAGAAGCTTTCTGGGTCTAGCTGGTTATTATCGGAGATTCATAGAAGACTATTCTCGGATTGCCGTACCTCTCACCAGGTTGACTAAGAAAGGTGAAAAGTTTGTGTGGACCGATAAATGTGAGAAGAGTTTCCAAATACTGAAGACCAGATTGATATCTGAACCGATTTTGACTATTCCGTTCCGGGACCGGACATTTACTTTATACACCGATGCGTCGGGATTGGGACTAGGATGTGTGCTTATGCAAGGAGAGCAAGTAATTGCTTATGCTTCAAGACAGTTAAAGGTACATGAGAAAAATTATCCCACTCATGATCTGGAGCTAGCGGCAGTAGTACATGCTATCAAGATATGGAGACATTACCTATACGGAGAGTAATTTCAGATTAAGTCGGACCATAAAAGTTTTACTTATTTATTTAATCAAAAGGAGCTGAATATGAGACAACGAAGATGGCTGAAACTATTGAAAGACTATGATTATGATATCCAGTATCATCCGGGAAAAACAAATGTAGTAGCGGATGCATTAAGCTGAAAAGCAATGATAAAATCTCAAGGAGAAGTTACCACGACTGCAGCAATGTATACTACCAGAATGGTATTCAATCACGACAACGAGCGGTATGTGATAGATACAACGGATGAATCAGCCAACCAAGGGTTTATTCATCGGTTTTCAAATATGTTCGCGGCATTGAAGATTATACCGGATATAGTGGATGAAGTGAAGACGACTATCAAAGCGGATCCTTATCTAAGAACAGTACAAGAATATATTGAGAAAGGTAAGACTAACCCCGAGTTCACCTTGGATGACGAGAAATCTTGAAATACAAAGGAAGAATATGTGTACACGAAAGAGAAAGTATGGACATTAGACACCGACCGATGAAAGAAGCCCATACCACCATCTATTCGATACATCCCGGAAGTATAAAAATGTATCATGATCCGAAGAAACTATATTGGTGGAGGGAATGAAAGCATATGTAGTCAAGTTCGTGTCTCAATGCTTAAATTGTCGAAAGTAAAGGTCGAACGACAAAGACCCGCGGGGCCCATTGCAGCCACTACGGAACCAGCATGGAAATGGGATCGCATCACTATGGACTTCGTCACTGGGACTACCATTAACTCCTCGAGTAGTTGACGCGAGTTTGGGTGATTGTGGATCTGTCGACTAAAACATCTCGCTTCATACCTATACGACCTCGGTATACCTTTGGAAAGGTTAGCGAAGCTGTATGTGGGTAACATTGTTCGATTACATGGTGTTCCAGAAAGCATTGTGTCCGATAAAGATCCCCGATTTACTTCCAAGTTTTGGGAAGGATTGCAAAAGGCTATGGGTACAACGCTAAAGTTCGATGCTTGCATTCCACCCACAGACAGATGGACAGTCGGAGCGTACAATCCAGATTTTAGAAGATATGCTACGAGCATGTGTGATAGATTTTAAAGGATCATGGGACGAAAAGTTACCATTGATCGAGTTCGCTTCTCGACGAAGAGATCTGGAGTTCGCCGTAGGTGATAAAGTATTTTTGAAGGTATCGCCTATGCGAGGATTGAAGAGGTTCGGACAGAAAGGGAAACTAAGTCCAAGATATGTCGGACCATATGAAATTCTAGCTAAGCGTGGAAAAGTGGCTTATCAGTTAGCACTACGACCATCTATGTCAAGTGTGCATGACGTATTTTACGTTTCCCTATTGAAGAAGTATATCAACGACCCAACGCATGTTTTGACTGTGGATTTGCTGGAATTGACTGATGATTTGACATTTGAAGTAACACCAACAGAAATCACTAGTCGAAAGGTTCAACGTCTACGCAATAGAGATATCTACTATATTAAGGTCACATAAAAATTGGATAGGGAGAGAAGAGACCTACCTGGAGACGATGTTCTACGCTTGGAACGGAAGAAATCGGCTTCTAAAGGCACCGGTCGGACTATAACAACTCGGAACCCTTAGGAGAATCGCCACCGGAGAGAAGGAAGAAAAAAAAAGTGAGAAAATTCTCACTTTTTCCCGATTTTAAAGCCAATTTGGGCATACCGGTCGACGGTTTTGCCTATACGGGTCGACCGGTATCTCCCCAGGTATGCGACCGCTATGTCTCAGTCAGAATTCTAATTCTGACCGGTCGACTATATCAGTCGCAACCCTGTATACAGAGGTGCGACCGGTATGTTGCGACCGGTACGCACCAGAAAAGCTAGAAAATTGTTTTAAATTTTTTTTTAAATTTATGTAAATTAAAATTTTACTTTTCGACTATTTCCCCTTGTATTATTCAAGACTAACACTACTATTATTGTGGTTAACACGTGTTATGTCTTCCTCTCAGATCCAAATAAAATAGTCTGAGATGGTGGGAGGAAATGGTCGTAGGGGTTGGAAGCGTCATCAAGCCAGGATGCGCCTAGAGGAAGAACAGGTTGAACAAGACCATGTTAGAGAGCCAAGTCCGGAAGTGGAGGAGGAACAGGTTCCAGAAGTGCCAACAAATTTACCTGGCCCACCCCACAGGAATTCTGAGACCATTGTTACAAACTTGGTCTATCAGATGCAAGCTCAACAGAAGGAATTCCTGAGCGAGATACTGAAGATGCTCAGGCCACCGGGTTCTGTTCCCACTGGAGATACGCCTGAGTCTGGAGAGAAAATTTCTTCACAACCAATGCAGGGTAGCCCAAGAACGATGGGCCATGCTCAGAATGTACCACCACCGCATCAGTTTCCGTCGCCTTCTACGTATCCGGGAGCCTATCCGTATCCACCACAATGGTATGGAATGAACACTCAAGGACAGCATGATCTGAGCAGAGCGGTGGACATATTCCTGAAGTTGAAGCCTTCATCATTCACTGGTAGAACAGGGAAACCATTGTGGCCAGCACAGTGGGTTGCAGAGATGGAGAAGAATTTCCGTCTGATGACATGTACAGAGGAGGAAAAGGTTTTATTTGCCACTCACATGCTGAAAGAAGATGCAAATGCTTGGTGGAATTCTACACGAGCATATCTGGAGACTAAGTATACACTGGTGGATTGGGAAGTGTTTAAAGCTGCCTTCTTCGATTAATACTTTCCGAAGAGTTTCAAAGACCAAATGGAGAAGGAGTTCCTCAACCTACAGCAATCTCAGTCGACCGTGGATGCTTATCAGCAGAGGTACGAAGAACTATTCTTCTTCGCACCGGCAAGTATGCAAGAAGAAGAGACCAAGACACGTAGGTTCACCATGGGACTATGTGGGAGCATCAGAGAGCACATATTGGGTTTGGACAAGAAGATCTACAATGAGGCTGTACAGGTTGCGAGGGTAATAGAGTCCAGTCAGAGGGACAACTTCTTTGCTCAGAACAGGGGAGTGAAGAGACCTGCTAGTGAGAGTTCGGGTTGCGGTAACAATAGACCCTTCCGCCCATACAAGGCTCAGACCGCTACAGTACCCGCGAGGAACAACATGGCACCCCCTGTGCCACAGAATGTCGGATACAACCCGAATATAAAGTGTTTCAACTGCCAGCAAGTGGGTCATATTGCAAGGACCTGCACTCTACCTAAGAAGCAACCTCCCCAGCAAGGAAAAGTTTATGCGGTCACCACTGAAAAGGCAGCTGCATCACCGGATGTGGTCACTGGTATGACTTTATCCCTTACTATTTGGCTTACTATTTTCATTGTGTGTATGTGCATGTAGAACTAAGGGATAATAAAAAATTCCAGGAATTGTAAATGTAGCTGGTATACATGCTAGAGTACTATTTGACTCTGGGGCCACGCACTCCTTTGTTTCTATTTCTTTTGGGAAACGAATGGAGTAACCAATCAAGCATTTGAACCCAAGCTTGATAGTTCGCTCTCCACTAGGAGTCGAAGTGGCTTTGACCGAATATTATGGACCTTGTACTGTATGTATTGAGGGCCGAGACTTAGAAGCAAGCCTAGTACTACTAGAGATGGCAGACTTTGATGTCATCCTGGGAATGGATTGGCTAGGCCGTCATTCAGCCGTCCTATTATGTGGTGAAAGGAAGCTTGTGCTTACTGACAAAGAGGGAAGGGAGTATAGCTTCACTGGGATCAAGCTATCTAGAAAGCGGAAGTTGATTCTCTCCGCCCTAAAAGCTAAGAGATGCTTAGAGAAAGGGGGAGTGGGGTACCTAGTATCTGTAGTCGATACCAATGTTGAGGTGCCAAAGATGGAAGATCTAGAGGTGGTACGAGAGTTTCCAGATGTATTTTCAGAAGATCTCCCAGGTTTACTACCAGACAGGGCTACAGAATTTGTGATAGACCTTATGCCAGGTTCGGCGCTGGTGTCTAAAGCACCATACAGAATGGCCCCGACTGAGTTAAAGGAGTTGAAGACCCAGTTACAAGAATTGTTGGATAAGGGATTCATACGACCTAGCATATCACCTTGGGGAGCACCGGTATTATTTGTAAAGAAGAAGGATGGAAGTGTACGGCTATGTATTGACTACCGTGCACTGAACAAGTTGACGATCAAGAATCGGTATCCTTTGCCTAGGATCGATGATTTGTTTGACCAGTTACAGGGTGCAAAGGTTTTCTCGAAGATTGATCTTCGATCGGGGTATCACCAACTGAAGATCAAGGCCGGAGATATTCCAAAGACTGCTTTCAGAACACGGTATGGACATTACGAGTTTCTAGTTATGTCTTTTCGGGTTGACCAATGCTCCAGCGTCGTTCATGGAACTGATGAACCGAGTGTTTCATGATATGTTGGACACTTCGGTCATCGTATTTATCGATGACATATTGGTCTACTCAAAGGACATGGAGGCTCATATAACACATTTGAGGGCAGCCCTACAACGGCTGAGACAGGAAAAGCTTTATGCTAAATTTAAGAAGTGCGAGTTTTGGCTGAAGGAAGTGGCTTTCTTGGGCCATGTTGTATCTGAAGACGGTATCAAGGTTGATCCAAGTAAGATAGCTGCTATATGTGAGGACATGGGAAAAAATCATCAATCTTTTTGAAATTTTCAATTTGAAATTATCCTCGTTTTAAAATTAAATTTTCATATAGTTAAAGTTGTCTACCCTCATTACACTCAAACTGGGATCTGGAAAGTTCTCACTTTTAGATCCCATCCACTCATGCCAGTGGAGGGTATGAAGACTGGAGTCGCCACCTAGATAAGGCCTAGGACCTATAAATGATGTCCCTCAATGGAGGAACACTAATGACTCACGCAAATGGAACGGCTATCTTGTCTCACCAGAGGCGGGTAAGTGCCAAATTACGAGTTGGGAAGGTGTTAGGCACCCAACTCGCCCGGTTAAACCGGTCTCCCTAAATCCTATCCTTTCCTACAGTTTATGAATGCTTGGGGCTATCTAAATACATTACAAGGTAGAAGGGGAAATCCTAAGTTAATTTCTAGTTTTTTTTGCTAACTAGGCATGGTATAAGCTGAAATTAAACAAATTAGACAAGAAAATAATTACAAAATGAATTAAAGAATTAAAAGAATAGCTTAATCATACATCAAAAGAAAGGAAAAAAAGATATATAACATATGACCGAGGCCTGGGAAAATCCCAAGTCGCCTACGTATCCCTGTGCGGCGGGAATCAGGCCAAACGTAGTTCGGGCGGGTGTGTAAGTACCAGGTGTGTGCAAGAGAAGAGGGACGCTTCCAAAATGTTGGAACGTATCCCAAACGATGGATGCTCCCATAATCATGGAACACATCCGATGGTGAGAGATGTCCCCACAACAGTGGGACCCATCTCAGTGTTGAGGTACTCCCTATCACAAGGAAGTCCCCTCGGCGAGGTAATCCCATAATACATGGAACTTACCTCAATTTGAGTGTGTGTGTGAAAATGATGCTCCCAAAATATTGGAACACATCCGAAGGATGAGATGTTCCCACAACAGTGGAACCCATCTCGGTGTACAGGTATTCCCTTCCACAGGGAAATCCCTTCGCTGAGGTAATCCCATAATACATGGAACTTACCTCAATTTGACCGAGCGTGGAGCGACCAAACTCCCCCGCAGCCTACGTACCTCTCAAGACCTCTGTCTCTCGAGAATCAGGTCAAGCGTAGTTCCCATGGATTGACGAGCCATGGACACGCGTGGCAACACTCAGGAAAGGCCAAATGCCTCAGCTCCCCACACACGGGGGTACACTAAATCTCACTCACATCCCACATTCAGGATGCCCAGGTGGACCGTCCGTCGGACCACCAATCCTATGCATACATCTACCCAATCGCACATTTTTCATTAATATATATTTTTGATACAACGATTTCCCACACTCTTGGATCCAATCCTAGGGTTGGGTGGGCTCGTTCTAAATGGGCCCACGAAGGGCAGCTGAACTCATTGGAGTCCCCTAACCAATCACGGGAAGCAAACATCCTAGCATACATCTATCAAAATTGGATGTCACAGACCATTTGGGGGTATGGATGATGCCTTCAAATTAAATCATACAAATGTATAAGCATATAGGCATGTGATGGAAATTAGATAAAGCATGTGATTCAAGCATGTATAACAAAGATATACTATCAAACATGGGGTTAAAATAACATGCAAAGAAGTGAATGATCATATTATACGAGGGTTGAACCACCACACAAGTCGGATCAAGATAAACCATCCTAGACCAAACTAAACTAGCCCACTAGAACCCAACTCTAAACTAAACTAAACCAGCCCCGTATAACCCAAACCAGGACCGAATCATAAGCCCAACTCTAGCCTAACCGAACCGACCTAAGCATACATGGAACCCCAATCTAACCTAGGTCCAATCAAATAAAAGGAATCAAACCAGTCTCAATCAAACAAACCCAAACCCAAACCAAACTAAACCCATAGACCGCACTAGCCAATTCAAGTTGACACTCAAGCAATCAAAAGAAAACCAAATCTGGTCCTAACCCAAACTTGGACCAAAATTAACCCAACAAACAATTTTAGACTTAGGCCAAGAGATCCTAACCAGACCCACTTGGACCGGACCAAACTAGGCTTCACTAACCAAGCCCGAACCAAACCAAGCATAAAATGGATCTAAAATAAACCCAACTCAAGCCACAAACAGAATGCATTTTAATCGGGTTCTCCCAAAAAAAATAAAAAAATAAAATTAACGAACTCACTGTCGACCGAGATCGCCGGCCGGGGGAGCTACTCCTTCCTTCACGGCGGCGGTGGCTGAGGCGTTGCCGCCCTCTTCTTCTTCTTCTTCTCCTCTCAGTTGTTCTTCTTTTTTTTTTATTTCGAATCGCGGCTATGGTGCTGCCTTCCTTCCCTCGTGGCAAGACGGCACTGCCATTGTTCTTCTTCTTCCTCTCTCTACTTCTCCCTTCTTTCTTCTTCTTCTTTCTTCTTCTTTCTTCTTCTTCTTCTTCTTTCCTCCTTTTTTTTTTTTTTTTTTTTTTTTTTTTTTTTTTCTCTTTCGGAGCAGCCAGGCCTCCTTCTCTCTCTTCGACGGCGGCGGCTCTGCTGCCGCTGCTCTTCTTCTTCTTCTTCTTCTTCTTCTTCTTCTTCTTCTTCCTCCTTCTTCCTTCTCTTTCTTTCTTTCTTCTTCCTCCTTCTTCTCCTTTCTTCTTTCTTTTTCTCTCTTTTTTTCTCTGTTTTTTGTTTTTTTTTTTTTTCTCTTGGAGCAACAGCCAGCATGCTCCTCTCTCTTCGACGGCCACGGCTCTTTGCCTTTCTTCTTCTTCTTCTTCTCCTTCTTCTTCTTTCTCCTCCCTTCTCCTTTTTCTTCTTCCTTCTCTTTCTTTCTTTCTTCTTCCTCCTTCTTCTCCTTTCTTCTTTCTTTTTTTTCTCTGTTTTTTTTTTCTCTGTTTTTTGTTCGTTTTTTTTTTCTTCTTGGAGCCGCGAGAGCTGCTCCTCTCTCTCTTCAGGCGGCGGCTCTGCCCTTCTTTCTTCTTCTTCTTCTTCTCCTTCTTCTTCTTTCTCCTTCTTCTTCTTTCTTCTCCCTTCTCCTTTTCTTCTTCCTCCTTCTTCCTTCTCTTTCTTTCTTTCTTCTTCCTCCTTCTTCTCCCTTTCTTCTTTCTTTTTCTCTTCTTTTTTTTTTTTTCTGTTTTTTTTTCGTTTCCTTTCTTTTTTTTTCGGGAGCAGCAGCCGCTGCTCCTTATACTCACCAAAGGGGGGCCGATGAGGGGGGGGGAGGCAGGGAAACCGGCAAGGTTTTGGGGCGATTCGGGAGGAGGTGTGAGGTGTCGACCTCACCCTCTCTCCCCGCAACTCTCCCATTCTCCGCCTCCCTGCACTCTCTCCTTCTTCCCCCTCTTTTCTTTCGCTTTTTCTTTATTTTTATTTTTATTTTTTTATTTTT
>CM053270.1:79390915-79425915 GCA_028583415.1 Protea cynaroides | reverse complement strand
TGTCACAAGATTATTCATGTTTATCGATCCCTTGTCTGGCGCCCATGTTAAAATGAGAAAATTCACTACCAAACTACTTGGGTTCATGTCTTGATTCATTCAAGTACTGGCATGGACCAAAATTTTAAACTTATACAGGCATGGATCTTAATGGCTCATTTAGGTTTATTCATTAATTACAAGTCATTTTGAGCCAGGTACGAATGCTGATGTGGCTATTCCTGCTAGCTGTTGGATAGATGGTTGACTGTTAGTTTTTCAATTCGATCTTCAAATGTGCTATGAGATATTAACAAATAAATAAATAAAAGAAGCATGCATACATGTAAGAGGATAAAATGGTTATATATAATATAGGTTAATACATAAATTGTATCATCCTTTTTATTTATTAGGATTATTATATATGCTTTGGTAGTTCCAAAGCTTCTCCTACATATTTGAAGATTTTGATTACAACTTATATATAGGACATGTTCTTCAATGAAAATGGATGCCTTAATTATTGCTGCTACAGCTTTTGGAGCAAGAAGCTAGTAACGCACCTTTTCAATTTTATATCATCTGCACGTAATAAATACAACATAAATAAACTATAAGTTCACTTAAAATTATATTGTCAATCTAATAAAAATGAGAGAGAGAGAGAGAGAGAGAGAGAAAACCATTGATGTGAGCAGAGCATGAGGATTGGGCACAACCGAGGGTGCAGTTGAAGTTTCGATCTGTTGAACCATCCGGTTTTAAAATAATACAGTCCACACATACTTCAGAACATTTAAGTATTGAATGGTGGTTTTTGATCATGCATTTGATGGTAACATCTGAAAAGATGAAATGCTGATACATCTGAAAAGATGAAATGCTGATACATCTTGTGCAACCACAAACATTATTGAATGGTGGTTTTTGATCATGCATTTGATGGTAACATCTGAAAAGATGAAATGCTGATACATCTTGTGCAACCACAAACATCACTAGAAACACGGTGAAAAGTGCTTTAATTTTTTTTCCTCCCTCCATTTCTCTTCTCAGTTACAATGACTTTCTATATATCTTCAAACTCAATTACTTCTTCAACCCGCCATCTATTGCTTGAATTTATAGTCCAAATGAACATTTTAAAAAAAAGAAAATGAATAAGATTTCTCTTAAATTCATTCTAGCATAATACAATTTAAGAAATAAATCAAAATATAATTGAAATAAAAAAAATAATAAATTAATTAAAAGAAATATTTGTCAACATTCCTAGGCCACTATTTAAATTTTTTTGGATGGAAGTAATTTGCATCTAAAATAGCAACTAGTGAATAGAAAATAACTACATATTTGGATATCTAATACGTTTTCTTTCCATGCCCACCTTGTTTCTCTCCCTAGCTTTCACCCTCAATTAAACCTCTTCCTATCATCTTTTTTACGCTTAATTATCTTGTAATCTCTCCTTATTTCAAAGGTACTTCTATAAGCCAATCAATTAAGGTATGTTTGGGTCGATCTAATTGATTTGGAATCGACGGATTTCGAACCCACATATGGGAATCTCTATTCCTCCCTCCATATCTTCAAACTCAATTATTTCTCTCTGTGATAAATGAACACCATGTTTTATAAGAAAAAAAAAGATAAATGAACACCATGTTGCTAAAATTTATAGTTTTTTGTTCATAAAAACGGCTAATCGTTTTTATTCTTATTTTTTAGAGGGAAGTTATAATTTGAGAACACTCCAGTTCGGTCCAAAAGGGTAGCATCGAAATTTGAGAACAATATGGTTTGGTCTAAAACTGATGTGGTCCTTGAGCAGGCTTGGATCAATATTTAAAATCTTCAAGTAGCTAGTCATGGCCCATGGATTATAAGGGTGTGAAACTAATATCGAAATCGTATCCCAAAACTGATAACCAACCTTTTATATTGATATTCGTGTATTATTTTCTATCCAATATGGCAATAGTTTAAGTTCTGATATCATATTCCCATATTCCTATTCAATACGGTAACGATAAAGACCTTATTTTTTATACCGTATTATATGAATTACCGATATCGTATCGATTGACACCCTTAAATTTAGATCAAACATAATATACTGGATTTATATCTTTTATAATCTTGTCTCACAAAAACGACCAGGGGTATCCATTGGTTGAAATCAACAACGAGATGAAGTTCTATAACACAAGAGGGAAAAAAAAAAAAAAAAAAAAGAGCAACCAATCAGAATGGTTTGCACCAATTTCCATGAGATAAGAATTAAAATCCATAAATATAGGATTCTAAGCGTAATATCACCATTGATACATTTTACCCCTCTCAAATGAAATGTAACCTTGGAAATGTATGCAACATAATTTTAGGAGTTAGTGTTTATTTATTAGGTTATTATTAATGTAACAAGGGTGAATTATGTTTGAAAAAATAATAAAAAATTGAAAGACCATAATACAATGAGTAATGAAGATGGAAAGAACAATTAGGTGGGGCAAAATAGATCCTTCATTTTCGTTTATTATAATCTCATTTTTATATTATAATTTGATATTTAAAAGGATAGTTATATCTTTTCATAACGTAACCTTTTCTCCTTATCCTTCTTTTTTTTTTTTTTTATTTAACGCCATCTGTCTAATTACCTCATTCATTATGTAGAAGGATTCAATTGCCTTAATTATTCTCAGCGAAAGTAATGTAGGTCGACTTTGGCTTATGGAAAAATAACGGATCGTGAGAGTGTAAGATATGACAAAATGGGTCAAAAATGATTGTCGTGAGGTGCAGAAACGAATTTTGAAAATTTTTAAAGGTAAATGAAAAAAAGGATATAATTGATGGAAGTGAAGGTGGGGTGACTTACTTCTCTTATAGGATGTAAATCAACTCCAAATGTAGCCTACAACTCTTCTAGGATGTAGGTGAAGAATAAAATTCCAACTCTTCTAGGATGGAACTTCAAGGTTTCAAGGGAGAACTCTTCTATGTTCAAGAATTGCAGTTAGACAAATTTCATTCATAAGAATCACTTCAAATTGTCTCTCCAATACAAACTACTTTGGTGGCATTTTATAGGCATAATAGAGAAAATAAAAAAAGACAATCATATCTTTAAATCCAAAGGCTGAAAATACAAAATAGAGAACAATAAATGATAGATTAAAAAAATAGACGCTTCCAATGCAAGGGGTTACTCCAATAAGCATTGATGTAAGTTCCAAAGTCTTGATTCAAAGTCCAAGGTATTGATGCTAGGTTCAATGTCTTGATGCAAGCTCCAATGTAGAGAAGACTCTAGAAACATTGAATAGAAAATGCCACCTCATTCTCCACTAGAGACTTGAAAGGTCACAAAAAATGAGCTGGTTTTAAGGAGCTAGGGCCAGGTTCATTGGTTCTTTTGTAGCTTGGTTCATACCTTGGTCTTAGGCCAAATGGGTTTTGTGAGCTTGGGCTTTGATGCGGGCCGATATTCGTAGTAGGACTGCATCATTCCCCCTTTGTGAGAAAGAATTCGTCTCGAAATTCAAGTCTTCTTCATTGGTAGTATCACCCATAAATGGTGATAAATAACGCACATTGAAAACATCATGAATCTTCATATGGAGTGGAAGCTTGAGCTGATATGCATTGGGATTGATGCGTGCAAGAACTTCAAAAGGTCCAATCTTTCGTTTACTAAGCTTGTTATAGCTTCCAACTGGATGTCGTTCCGGTGGCAAGTAAGCCCAAACAGAATCACCAGGTTCATAGATTACCTCACGACGTCGCTTATCAAAGGCCTTCTTGTAGAGCTTTGTCTTGTCTTGAAGTTTTTGGTGCACACTTTCATGGATTTGTCTCATTTCAGAAACAATATCATCAACTTTGCCAATTGACTTTTCCGAAAATGGAATGGGTGAGAGGTCAAGTGCCAACTTGGGTTGTCTCCCATAAACAATGACAAAGGGACAATAACCCGTAGTTCAATTCACCGAACAATTAAAGGAAAACTCACCAAGTGATAACCGATTTTTCCAAGAGTGGGGGTTGTCATCGATCAAGGTCCGCAACAAGTTTCCCAAAGATCGGTTGACTACTTCACTTTGGCCATCGGTTTGAGGGTGGAACACCGTACTAAACTGTAGTTTAGTGCCAATACTTTTCCAAAATTGCCGCCAAAAATGACTAAGGAATTTTGTATCTCGATCAGAAGTGATAGTCTTAGGGAGACCATGCAATTTGTAAACTTCTTTAAAGAAAAGATCGACAATACGGGATGCATCCATTGTTTTGCGACAAGTAATGAAGTGGGCCATCTTTGAGAATCTATCAACCATCACAAAAATTGAATTCATACCTCGAAGTGTGTGTGGAAATCCAAGGACAAAATCCATAGATATGTCTTCCTAAGGAGCTTGTGGTATGGATAAGGGTAAGTAGAGGCTTGCATTGGTGTTTTGTCCCTTTCCCACTTGGTACTTTCGACACTTCATCACATGACGGTGCACATCTTTCTTGAGGTGGGGTCAAAAGTACTTAGTCGTAACTAAGTGTAGTGTCTTGTCTCACCCAAAGTGTCCTCCTATGTATCTCTTCAATCACCTTTCGCCGTAAGGAGCAATCTGGAATGCATAAGCGATTTCTTTTGAAAAGAAAACCAACACAAAGAGTAAAATCGACAAGGACCTTGTCTTTTGCATCTGAGAGGAGTTTGGAGAAGTATTCATCCTCTTCATAAAACTCTTGAAAAGATTCAAAGCCAAGTACAGTACTACGCATCATAGAGAGAAAACCCTTATTGCAACTAAGAGCATCGGCAACTTGATTTTGAACATCGGCCTTGTGCTTGATATGAAAGTAGAATTCTTGAAGATACTCCGCCCATTTTGCTCGTTGAGAATTGAGCTTTTGTTGACCTGAAATGTACTTTAGAGTTTCATGGTCAGTGTACAAAACAAACTCCCTATGAATCAAATATTGCCTCCAATGCTCAAGGGTACGAAAGAGAGCATAAAACTTTAAATCGTAAGTATTATAACGAAGCTTAGCACCATTCAATTTTTTGCTAAAGAAAACGATGGGACTTCCTCCTTGACTCAAGACTCCTCCAATGCCGGTTCTGGAAGCATCACAATGTACCTCAAAAATAAGATCAAAATTTGAAAGAGCTAAAACCGAGGCAGTGCTTAACTTTTCTTTGAATTGCTCAAAACTTTGTTGGGCTTCATTGGTCCATTCAAAGACTCCATTTTTTATGCAAGAAGTGAGTGGGGCTGCTAAAGAACTGAAATGGGCAATGAATCGCCGATAAAATGATGTCAATCCATGGAAGCTTCGAACATCATGAACATTGGTTGGAGTTGGCCATTCTTGAATCACTTTAATCTTTGCATGATCAACGGAGATGCCAACCTTGGAGATGTTGAAATCTAAAAAGAGAATTTCCTCCACCATGAAGTAGCACTTGTCAAGGATTGTATAGAGACTCTCCTTCCTTAGGGTAAGTAGCACTTCTTGGAGGTGCTGCAAATGCTCATTAGTAGTCTTACTATAAATAAGAATATCGTCAAAGTAAACCACAACAAATCTTCCAAGGTAAGGCTTCAACATTTGATTCATAAACCTCATGAAAGTGAATGGGACATTTGACAATCTAAATGGCATGACTAACCATTCAAATAGTCCATCTTTGGTCTTGAAAGCCGTCTTCCATTCATCTCCCGGTCTGATTCGAATTTTATGATAACCACTTTTCAAATCAAGCTTTGAGAAAATGGTAGAGCCAGATAGATTGTCCAAGAAATCATCAAGGAGGGGAATGGGAAAATGGTATTTGACCGTGATCTTGTTGATGGCTCGGCTATCAACACACATCTTCTATGTTCCATTCTTCTTTGGCACTAAGAATGCAGGCATAGCACAAGGACTAAGGCTTTCTCGAATGAACCCTTTAGATAAGAGTTATGTGACTTGCCGTTGCAACTCGGCATGTTTGGTTGGACTCATCCGGTAATGAGGTAGATGGGGGAGAGGTGCACCAGGTATCAAATCAAGTTGATGCTGAATTTCTCTCATCGGAGGGAGACCTGAGGGTAGGTCGAATGGAAATACATCTCGAAACTCACTTAATTGTGGTTTCACTTGGTGTGGGATGGTTGACATTTGTACATCATACTCCGATTTGTTTAACATTATATACACAACATCTACCCCTTCCATAGCACCCTTTACATCATTTATTGTGAGCAAATTTGGGATTGGAGAATTTTCCATCATTGGAGACTTGAGAGGTTCTTTGCTAGGTACCAAAATAATTCTTTTCTTATCAAATTCAAAAGAATAAGTGTTATTCCTCTCATCATGAGTAGTTCTTCGATCAAATTGCCAAGGACGGCCAAAAATGATGTGATTAGCATCCATGGGTAATACATTACACCATATTTTATCATAATATGTAGATGCAATGGAAAGATGAACAAGGCATCATTTGGAAACGGTTACCTCACTACCGCGCTCTAGCCAAGACATTTTGTATGGTGTAGGATGTTCTTTCAAGTCCAATTTCAACTTTCGAGTCGCCTCCTCTAAAATTATATTCTCACAACATCCAGAATCAATGATGAGTTGGCATACCTTACCGAAAATGGTACATGCTGTGTGAAAGATATTGTTGCGTAACCATCGGTCTCCATTTTCTTGCTTTGGGTGAGAAATATCTTTCTCATCATGAGGAGTTCTCTGATATTAGCATGGAGCACTTCTCCATCTTCTTTATGATCTTCCTCTAAAAGATCATCATTATCGACACCATCAGCATCAAATTCATTTTCTTGGTCCTCAAAATCCAACAAGGCACCTTTACCCTTATGAGAGTTTTTGAAATTTTGACAATTACTTATTCGGTGGCCAATTTCTCCACAAGAATAACATTTTGTACCTACAGAGGAACTTGAACCGGTTTGGGCAGTAGGATTAGTAACCTTTGGTTGAGTAGACAACTTTTCCATATTAGAGGAACAGTCAAGAGAATTACTTGGTTTAGTAGTACTCATCGAATTCCGATTTGATCGATTGGAGGTGAAAGTAGATTGTTGTTTCCAACCTCGAGAACGTTCCACCTTAAGGGCTCTTTGATGTTCATCTCCCACATCCCAAATGTCAAGGACTTCAAGGGCCTCTTGAATGTAAGATTGGAGCTCATTCAAGTATTTGTTCACAAGTACATCTTTCGATCTATGATGTTGTTACGAATCACCAACTCATTGAACTCATTGGTGTATTGGTCTACCATGCGTGTACCCTGTCTCAAATTTTGGTACCGTTGACAGAGCTCTCTCTTATATCCCCTGGGAAGGAAGTATTTTTTTCATCTTGTCTTCCATCTTTCTCCATGAAGTAATGGGAGCTTTGCCAATGGATTGACATGTTTGCTTCTCAGGTCGCCACTAAGCGATGGCCTTGCCTCAAAGGCGCATGGAGATGATGCCAACCCGACGATTGTCCGGGACATTTCTATGCTCAAAAACTTCATTTACAAAAGTTAGCCAATCAAGAATTTCATCAAGAGGATCAGTACCTAAAAACTCTAGAATATCCCTATTGACTTCTTTTTCCTAGTCCTGTTCTCGACCTCCTTGAGGGTAGTGTGGACGAAACCCTCTTGTTATGGGTTCGGATCCTTCTAATAAGGAATCATCGGATCTATCTCCTCTTAAATTTGGTAGATTGTTACCTTCTCCTAGTCTCTAAATGTAAGACCCGCACTCCATGAACCCGATATAAACCTTGAATTCATGTCGTAACAGGTCTTCCGATCATCACCGGGCCAGACGGGACGAGCGGATGACAAACATGTATGAAATCGGACCATTGAAGTATGAATTAATTCATACCGATCGATGGTACCGTTCTTGGTACCGGTCGACTGGTATAGCCTGCGCGACAGACCACTAAGATCCAGAAACGGATCTCTACGGGTCCCACTTTCTAAATTCCGAACCCTAGGACTTTCCTAATCCTACGAGGCTTCCTAAACCTAAACCTAGCCTATATAAACCCCTATAAACCTCCTAAAACCTTTTCCATTGATCCTCACAGACCCTAGAAAAGAGAAAAGGCTGAAGAAGGAGAAGGAGCTAGGAAGGAGAGGGAAGAACTGTAAGACCCGCATTCCGTAAACCCGGTGTAAACCTTGGTTTTGATGTCGTGACAGGTCTTCCGATCATCACCGGGCCAGACGGGACGAGCGGATGACAAACATGTATGAAATCAGACCAAAGATGATCGAATCAACATGATTTTATGTTGACCGGTCGATGGTACCGGTCTTGGTACCGGTCGACCGGTATGGTTTGCGCAGCTAAGTGCGGAGATCCCGAAATTGGTCTCTGCGGGTTCCACTTTCCTGATTTCGAATCCTAAAAGTTTCCTAATCCTAGTAGGGTTACTAAACCCTATTTTTAGCCTATAAATATACCCTTAAACCTCCCCAAATCCTTTCCATTGTCTCTCACAAATTCTAGAGAAGAGAAAGAGGTTGGAAAGGAGAAGGAGCTAGGAAGAAGAAGGAGGTGCCGCCAATACCGTTCGACGACGCTCTCATTACGCCAGTCAACGGTAAGTGCTTTAACCATTCTTCTTACTCTATGACTCTAGGATAGTTGTTTGGGTGGATCAATACCATGCAAAGAAGGTATTGATCTATTATCCTAAATTGGCCAATAAACCCTAAGTTGCCGTCAAACCCTAGATTTGAGTTTCGAGATGATATTCATCGAAACTAGACTTGAATGAATTGGGGATAACTCTAACTCAAAGCTTAGACTTAGAATGGACAGGAGAAACCCTGAAATTTCCATGGAGAATGATCGACGGTTTTCAAAAAACCAAGTGTATGGTCTTCCGGAGACATACCGGTCGACCATACCGGTTGACAGTCTGTTCACAGTGTTGCGACCGGTATGTTGCGACCGATCAGGTCTGAAAGGCTGGTTTTGGAATTTGTTGGTTTTCGACCAGTGAAACCCTAAGAAAACTATTCTAATGAAACCTTAATAATGTTGTAGGACTTTGTGACATATCGTTTGGATCTTGCGACGTGGAGCAAGTTATCGAACGAGCGTCAGGTAAGGGAATCTGACCTAAACGTAATAATTAATGGATAGTATGTTGTTGTTAATCACCTGAATATCTATGATGTGATGTTTGTGCATATTCACATGCCATCCTTTACTTTCAGTTATTATTATTGTTCATGCATTGATAGGAATGTGATTGTTAAGTATGTGATTGTTTTCGTTAGTGTGTGGAGTGGGGCATGGGCCTGGGATCACTCCTCACACTAACACCTTTTGTAGTATTCTGTCTTAACATGCTTGGTACGGGTGGGGCATCAGGGGAAGGTCGTGGTACGGTGGTCTTCGATATTGATGTTGGCCTGGCCATGGTTATGTGGCACTGTAGTCTTCGAGTCGACGCTGGCTTATCCACGATGCTTTAGTTCTATCTCTATGCCGTAGGGAGTTATGTTGGGATAGGGTCTACCTGCGTATTGTTTCTATCATAGTGGGTTAGTTGCGCATAAGGCATCATGGGAGGTGTGGGAATGCCTTAGCTCTATCTCTATGCCATAGACGGCTGTGCTGGGATAGAGCGTACATGGATGACATATAGGATTGGTTAGTTGTGAGCTCAGTTTGCGAGCCCTGGCCAGTAGGGGCTTAGGTACTGGTATGGGTAGAGCATCAAGGGAGGTACGGGAGTATCTTAGCTCTATCTCTATTCCATGATGGGTGCATGTGGGCCAATGGGGGTGTGATCCATGAGGTGCCACACACTCGTGTATAGAGGTGCGGGGGCCACCAAACCTTTCTATAGCACATTACAAACTTAAAACCAGACCACAACATAAAATTGATTGTTACTCATGCATAATCTTGTGAAACTGTCTGATTGTCTTACTGAGCTGAGTTGTGAGCTCACCCTTTGTATATACATTGTTTTTAGATGCTGATGCAGGTTACACGGTGGATGACTACATGAACGCTCCGGCGTATGGAGGTGTAGCTGCTCTGGATGTGCAAGCAGGAGAGGAAGAGCATGACGCTTCATGCGAGTGCCCTTTCTGCGTGTACCTTTGATCGGATTTTATTTATTTCTTTCAGTTATTTTGGGTTGGATTAAATGGATGTACGGATATTATTTTATGTGTTTGAATTTGGATATTGGATATTTATTTAAATTATCAATAGATACTCAGTTCATTCTATTTAAAGTCTTCCGCTGTATATTTATATTTTGATTGTGGTTATGTGTGATGGTTTGTATGAGTGGACACGGCCTATTCGAGATCCTGGTGTGAACCATTGGTTCGATGACGGTTCACTCACACCATTCTGGTTGGATCAGAATTGGGGTGTGACAAGAGCCGCTAGTGCCGTTCGACGAAGAACAAGTTACAGCAAGTCAACGGTAAGTGCTCAAACCATCCTCTACATTATAGGAGGGTTAGCTGTGATTGAATCAATACCATGCAAAGTAAGGTATTGATCTAAACCTTGTTTGCCATCAAACCCTAATTTAGTCAATAAACCCTAGATTCAAGTTCTAGGTTGAGATCATCGAAACTAGGACTTGAATGGAGTTGGAAACAACTCTAACTCAATACTTAGACCTAGGATGTGTAGGAGAAACCCTAGGATCAATAGAGGGTGATCGACGGAAGGCGAGAACCAAGTGTGTGGTCTTCCAGAGACATACCGATCGACCATACCGGTCGCACCTTATGCGACCGGTACTGTGACCAGTACCTCTTGGGGACTGGTCTGTGGGGACCGACTGACCATACCGGTCGCATGTTTCCCCATAGTGCTGCGACCGGTACCTGCGACCGGTCAGCCTTGTGAGAAGTTTTGTAATCTCGTTGGTTTTTCGACCAACGTAAAACTTAAGAAAAACTATTCTAACTAAACCCTAAAATCGTGTAGGACTTTGTGATAGCACATTTGGACCTTGCGATGTGGAGCAAGCTATCAAACAAGCGTCAAGTAAGGGAATCTAACCTAAACCCTAATAATTAATGAACAGTAAAATGTTGTTAATAACCTTGATTCTATGGTGTGATGTTTGTGCATAATCGCATGTCATCTTTTATTTCCAGTTATTATTATTGTTCATGCATACTTGCTATGCTAGGTTGTGACTGTTAGGCATGTGATTATTTTCGTTGGTGTGTGGAATGGGAAGGGCCTGGGGTCTGGGATCATTCCTCACACTAGCACCTTTCGTATCGTTCTGTCTTAGCATGCTTGGTGCGGGTAGGGTATCAGGGGGAGGACGTGGCACTGTGGTCTCTGGCCTAGCCACCAAACTCTAGCTCTATCTCTATGCCGTAGGGAGCTGTGCTGGGATATGGCCTACTGTGATGACATATAGGACTGATTAGTTGCGAGCCCAGTTTACAAGTTCTCGCCAATAGGGGCTTACGTGTTGGTATGGGTAGAGTATTAAGGGAGGTGTTGGTGGTGTTTGATTCGGACGCCTTAGCTCTATCTCTATTCCATGATAGGGTGCATGTGGGATGGCAGTGGTGTTTGATCCATTGGGCGGCTTCACACACTCGTGTATAGAGGTGCGGTGGCCGCCAATCCTTTCTATAGCACATTGCTAACTTAAAACCAGACCATGATGTGAATGTTACTCATGCATATGTTTGTTGCATTGTCTGATTGTCTTACTGAGCTAAGTTAGCTCACCCTTGTATATACATGTTTTAGATGTTGATGCAGGTTACACAGTGGAGGATTACGTGGATGCTCCAGTGTATGGAGGCGTGGCTGCCCTGGACATGCAAGCAGGAGAGGACGAGCATGACGCTTCATGCGAGTGCCCTTTCTGTGTATACCTTTAGGATTTGATTTTAATTTATTCTATTTATTTTCGATTGAAAATACAGTGATGTAAAGATATTTATTTAAGTTTTAAGAATTTGAATAATTAAATATTTTATTTAAATTTATTAATAGATTACTCAGTTCGTTTTATTTAAAGACTTCTGTTGTATTTTATTATATTCTGATTATGGTTATGTGCAATGGTTTGTATGAGTGGACACGGTCTTATTGAGATCCTGGTGTGAACCGTTGGTTCAGTGATGGTTCACTCACACTTCTAGTTCAGTCAGAATTGGGGTGTGACAACTTGGTATCAGAGCTCTTAGGCTCTGTCCAACAGACCATATTGCACTTAACTGAGTCGATGAACTGAGATAGGAAAAATTTAAAAGCCTTAATAAGAACACACCTTAAGCACTTGTTTGATGCCTAAGACTAAATAAGAAAGAGCATAACATACTATATTAAATATGAAATTAGTAGATGCACATGCTCTAGATAGAAAAACAATAAACTTCTATTAAAATATAAAAATGTTAAAAAGTGATAAGTTATTAGTGCTACAGGGTACAGTCCACAAGCCTGACAGTTACCCTGTTATATAAACTGTACTGTGAAGAGAGGAAAAATAAGAACTCTATCATGGGGTTGGGGGCATAGGAGTAATAGGGTCGGCAATATCATAGTCCCGCTCATAGGCGACCCTGAGCCAGTACACCTGCTCCTGTGTGACTCGGAGGCTGCGAGCCAAGCGCCCCAAGTCATGGCTCATCTCACGCTGAGCATTCCTGATCTCCGTGAACATACCCATCACGGTATCGGGAGGAGGCTGAGATGGTCTCATTGCATGCGTGGGCTGTGGTGCTGGTGCTGGTGCTGGAACATCCTCCATCTGATCATCGCCACCCTCATCATCACCCCCTGCCTCTGCTGCATGAGCCGCATTGGCTACTGGTGCTGCTACTGCCGTGGCTGCTACCCTCCTGAGTGGGCGAGGACGAGCCTCTAAGTCCTCATCACTTATTGACAGGTTATCCATCTGCATCCAGAGAATGGCATCCCAGTCGATGTCCGAGGTCATAGTATCCTCAACGGTAATCTCACCCCTCATGTCCACTCGTAATCACTGTAGAAGAGTGGTGATAAGTCGGCCATATGGAAGGTTACTGGCCCGATCGGATAGTATAGCCTGATGCATGGTCCGGATAATGATGTAGGGAAGACAGACATGCTCCCCAGTGCAGACGCAGTAGGTCAAGTACTGAGTGAGCTGAGACAACTCACTGTAATGGCCGCTTTGAGGCACAATATTGTGCTGGATGATGCGACTGTATACCCAAGGCACAGGCCTCAAACTAGCAGCCTTCATGGGCGCTCCAGGGTTATGTAGCTGCTCCGAAGTCTCTTGGCGCAGATCGTTTGTGAGAAAGCCCTTCATCTTAGGGGCACAGTTGACCAAGTCCCCATTATTGGGAATACCTAGGAGAACGACGAGCTGGTGAGTGTCAAAAGAGATGGGAACACCCTTGACGTAGCTAGTTAGGTGGAGTGCCCGATGTGAGGACAAAGGAAAATCGATGATCCTTCTCAGGATGAAATGTGTATCCGTATCGATGAAGATCAATTGTTCTGTTGGAGTCGCCACCTAGATTAAGGTCTAGGACCTCGAAAAATATAGCCTCATCCTAAGGTAAGACTTCTATTGACTCGTAACCTAATGTATTAGTTCTTTGGTCTGCAAGAGATCGGATAAGTATTCAGGGTACGGTTATGAGAAGGTGTTAGGCACCCAAACCGCCCGATCAATATCGGCCTCCTAAACTTTCCTTAGACTCTAATTTTGACTGTGCTTGGTCAACTGGATGACTAGGGTTCAATGGGGGATGTCCTAAACCAAGTTGCTAAGTTATTCTAACCTAGGGTTCAGCCAATCATGTTTTAAAGCAAATAAACAAACAAATGTAATGTATAATATTATACAGTGAACCAGACCAAAGATGGTTCGGTCTTTGATTGAATCTGAGACATGTAAGACATCTCAAACTGCTTACGTATTCCAATCCTGGAAATCAAGTCCAAAAACGTAGTTCGAAAATGGATTTTGTGATTAATGATTATGGAAGTGATTTATGCAAGTGCTTCAATTAGATTCTTTGTTCAAGTTGAAGTTTATGCTGGATGTATGATTGATGGGTGGCTTTGTACCATATTTGGGATTCCCAAATTGCCTACGTATTCTAATGTGTGCCCTAGAAATCAGGTACGACGTAGTTCGAAAGGATTGTGAGAGTCGGATTTGGAATGTGTACCAAACTCCTTACATTTTTGTCAATAGGATCTAGAGATGAGACCTAAATTCCTATCATTTTTATTTGGGATGTGTACCAAATTCTTTCTATTTTTGTTAATAGGATCTAGGGATGAGACTTAAATTTCTACCATTTTTATTTGCGATGTGTACCAAATTCTTTATATTTTTGTTAATAGGATCTAGGGATGATACCTAAATTACTACCATTTTTATTGTTTCCATTTTTAGGTTTCTAGGGTTTCCTATCCCTTTTCATTGTGATTTTTATTTTTTAGGGTTTCATACCCTAATTATTCTCTTTATTCTAGGGTTTATCTTGCCCTAATTATTCTTTCTATTCTAGAATTTCCTACCCTAATTGTTGTATTCTTTTCATTTTTAGGATTTTCTACCCTAATTATTGTGCTCTTTCGATTTTCAGGGTTTTCTATCCTAATTGCTATTTTTTTTCTATTTTTTAGGGTTTTCTACCCTAATTGCTATTTTCTTTCCATTTTTAGGATTTTTTTACCCTAAATGTTGTATTCTTTCCATTTTAGGGTGTATCTTGCCCTAATTGGTCATTCCATTCTAGTGTTTATTTTGCCCTAGTTGTTGTACTCAATAATAGCAATGTAAACAATCCAACATAGCAATGTGAGCTTAAATATAGCAATGTAAGCATCCAAATATAGCATGTTAGAAATATATCTAAATTTAACAACAAATCAGTCAAAGATGGCAAGTGAGCAAGTGAATCAATATAAACATGGTAAGTGTGCAATCCAAAAATAGAAGCATCCAAAGATAACATGTGAAAGCATTCCAAGTATGGCATGTGAGAGTGTAAGCATCGAATATGGCAATTATGTGGCATCCAAACATGTCAGTGAGCATCTAAAAACACTCATGATGAAAAATTCAATGGTATATTTCACTCTTGAAGGTAATCTAACCGTTCAAATTCAATAAAATCACTCATAAAAACACATATGATCAAGATCCAATGGTAAAAAGCATTCAAAATCACAATCTACCCGTTCAAAATCAAATTTGACATCCAATGGTCTATATTCAAATTACCTTAAATTTCAAGCCAATGGGATCAATTTCATAGCAATTTCAAGCATGTGATCAGAGCAATTTCATAACAATTTCAATATGTGGTCGGATGAAATTCAAGCATACTCGGATCAATTTTGAACACATGAAACTCAAGCATTCGGATCAATTTTTAGCATATCAAATCTAAATACCTTCAAATCAAAAAAATTTTATCACATGAAATTAAGGCAGTCGGATCAATTTCATTCAATTTTCACAATCGAATTAATTTCATTCAATTTTCAGATCGGATCAATTTCATTCAATTTCCAGAATCGGATCAATTTCATTCAATTTCTAGATCGGATCAATTTCATTAAATTTCTAGATCAATTGGGACAGAATTAATATCAAAATATATCAAACAGATTTTTCAAATTAATGGGACAGATTTACTTGTGATGAGGTTCGTTGATGCAAGGGATGTTGGTGTTGATCGGTTCTGATTTGTGCATGAGGGGGTGCTAGGTAGAGAGGACAGGTGGTATGGAGGATGAGCAAGGTAGTTTGCTAAGTTTTGGTGGCTAGATGTCACGGTTTTGGTTGGGTTTGCTAAGGCGGCTAGGTTTTGGTTGCAATGCTAGGGTGATGCGGTTTTGTATTCGGTTGTGTAGCCTGGCTGGGCAGGTAAGTGGAGGCTTGGAAGTAATAGGTGTCGATAGGATAACAAGGTGTTGGTCATGCATGGAGTTAGGGTATGGCAGATGGTAGAAAACAAATAAAAACAAAAAAAGAAAAGAAAATTCTGGACATACCTGGAGTTGCAGGTGATGAGTTTTTCTCCCTACTTCTCCTCCTCTCAATCCCAGCTCTTCTTCTATTTTGTCCCCTTCTCGGTTGTTCCCCTCCTCTAGATCTCCTCGATCTTCTCCTCTCTAGTTTTCTTTACTCCAAGACCAAAACCCAAAAACCACCTCTTTTCTCGATCTTCTCCTCTTTTTTTTTTTATTCTTTTCTTCCCCTCTTTCCTCTCGATCTTCTCCCCTTTTATCTCCACCGCCCTCTCTCTCTCTCCCTTCTTTCGGTCCTCTATCTTTTTTCTATTTCTCCTCTTTTTTTTAATTATTTTTTTTTTCCATTTTTTTACTTCTTGTCCTTTTCTCTTCTGGATCTTCTTCCTTTTTTGTTTTTTTCCTTTTTTTACTTATTTCTCCACCGCTCTCTCTCTCTCTCTCTCTCTCCTCTTCTCAATTTTCTTCCTTTTTATATTTTTTTTCCTTTTTTTATTTCTTTTTTTCACCGCTCTCTCTCTCTCTCTCTCTTTCTTCTCTTCTCGATCTTCTTCCTTTTTATATTTTTTCTTTTTTTTACTTCTTTTTCCACCGCTCTCTTTCTCTCTCCTCTTCTCGATCTTCTTCCTTTTTCTATTTTTTTATTTTCTTCTTCCTCTTCTTTCCTTCTTCTTCCTCTTCTTTCCTTCTTCGGCAATCTCTACCTACTCCCTTTTTTATTCGGATCCTATTTGCTTTTTATATATAAAACATATATATAACTATATAATATATTAATATATTAATATATATAATATAATATACATATAAAGCATATGTATATATTATATGATATATTATAATATATTATACATTATATAATAATATATAAATGAATACATGCATATGTGACAACATGAATTGGTCCGGATTGACAAGGATTGACTAGGTTGGGCCAAGACTGGCTTGGGTTGAGCTGAGTTGACTCGATTGACTAGAATTAACTAGGTTTCTCTCTCTATCATTTCATGGGCCATTTCCACTGTCATTCTGCATGGAATTTTTTGATAACTTCTATTCTCAATTTTCTGCGTTCACTTTGTAGAACATTAAAATGAGGAATATTGGAACTTGAATAACCTCATTTGGAAATAAAATGGTCAACTTATGAATTTCTAAAGTTTAAGAGGACCAATTATCGATAATTTAGCTGACCATTCTGCATGGGATCCTTCGGAGACTTCTACCCGAAATCCTTTACGTCCACTTTGTAGAGTACTAAAAATGGAACATAATGAAACTCAAATTACCTGATTTGGATATGGGATGATCAAAATATGAATTTTCGAAGATTAAATGATCATTTCCATGTAATTTTGCATGGGACCCTCCGGAGACTTCTACCTGAGATTTTCCATGTCCACTTTGTAGGACATCACAAATGAAGAATAATGGCTTTGGAATCATCTGAATCCGACATAGAATGGAAATGATATGAAGCTTTGATGTTGTAACGATAACTTTGCATGCAAGCTTGCATGGGACCCGTTGGTGACTTCTACCGGAAATCCTTTACGTCCACTTTGAAGAGGACTAAAAATAAGGAATAATAGTACTTAAACCATATGTATCAGATGTCGGATGATCAAGATATGATGATTTGAAATTTAAACAATCCAACTTACGATAATTTGCATGAAAGCCCCTGGGATTATTTATGATAATTTCAGAAACATCCCTTGTACCTATCATCCGACTAAAATGACCATATCTTCTTCATTTGATATCAGAATTGGGAAATTCTGGTATCATTTCGAAGATAATGCCATGACCTATGCATCCATGCAGATTACAGCCTGTGACCTTGCTGTGGGACCCATTGAAAACTTTCTCAAATTCACAGACCCATTGAAAACTTCCTCAAATTCACATTCAAAAATCCAAACTTTCAATCACCTTTCGTCCTTTTGTTGTCCACACACCAACAGGACTTTGTTTAGCTGGGATGATAAAAATGAGGTGCTTATAGATGCCCCTCTTAGGCCGAGATTGTGGGCAATTGAAGCCGAAGACAAAAGTGGCCCATTTTTGCATTATTCTGCACTTGATCTAGATTCTACCATTGCTCCCTTGAACTGATGCTGTAGCTTCTCTCCTTTTTTTTTTTCACACTATACAACAAACAACTGTAGATGTCAAACTCCTTGAGTAGCGACCTCATCAGGTCTAAGACTTTGGCTCAAGACCACTCATGATGTAACTGTAACTGTCAAGCTTCTTAAGTAGCGACCTCATCAGGTCTGTGACTTTAGCTCAAGACCGCTCATGATGTAACTGTAACTGTCAAGCTTTTTAAGTAGCGACCTCATCAGGTCTGTGACTTTAGCTCAAGACCGCTCATGATGTAATTGTAATTGTCAAGCTTCTTGAGTAGCGACCTTATCGAGTCTGTGAATTTAGCTCAAGACCGCTCATGATGTAACTGTAATTGTCAAGCTTCTTGAATAGTGACCTTATCAGGTCTGTGACTTTAGCTCAAGACCGCTCATGATGTAACTGTAACTGTGCTTTGTGCTCTGGATTTGTAACCTCTGAATGTATAGCCTTTGGATGTGTAGCCTCTGGATGTGTAGCCTCTGGATGTACAGCCTTTGGATGTATTGCCTCTGGACCGAATTTGGGGTGTACCAAATTGCCTACGTATCCTTTGGGACTTCTATCCCTCCGGAATCAGGTTTCGCGTAGTTCGGGCTAGAGCTTTCTCTCTCTTCCCATGATCTTTCATTCATTCTTTTTTTTTTCTCTCTTCTTTTATTCTTCTTCCTTCTTTTTGTTCTTTGATCATCATGTTCTCTTTGTGCTTTCATCTTTCTTTCCCTAATCTTTCATTCTTTTCTTTGCTTATATCTTGTTCACTTTTCCATTCTTATTCTGTTTTCATTCAGTCTTCTTTCTTCTCTGTACTTTCACCTTTCTTTCCTTTTTTTTTTCATTTCTCTTTTTCTTTTTCTTTTTCTTTTCAATTCCTTTCTTCATCTTTCTTCACTCCCAAAATGGGTTGAACTTTTCATAAATATTGAGGTAGCCACAATGGGGCTCAGCATTTGCACTTTGTCCACTAACATTGCTCGGAATCCAAGAGGAACTAGAGATCATGATTTGATCGACTTTCCTTGACTTGATTTAATCTAGACCGAAAGAAACATGTTTCTTTTCTTTAAAAGACAATTTTGATATGTTCTGCATTCCTGCCAAATTTATATGGGTTTCACTTAGATCAAAGGGCAATCAGGTCTTTTTGATGAGGGGCAAATGATGACAATGACTCAATTTTATTTCATTTTTTCAAATTTGTATGGGTCATCTTTCTCTTACATTCAAATAAACTCAGCTAGAGTTTCCAACAGGGGGTTCAACTAAACTCATGATGTTTGGATAAATGGGTGATTTTGCCCCAGTGTCTAAGTTCAAGTCTGCACACATTGATAGGCAGGCGACTTTTGAGTCATCAATAGAAATAACCTTAAGGAGATGCAACCCTACACTAACCTTAAAAAAAAGGTCAAAGAATGCTTTCTCCTCTCGGTATGATTCAGATAAAAAACAAATTTCAGCAAGCTATGCTCAGATGCTGAATCGGTTATAACCACATTTTGGCCCAAATCCTTTAAGTCTGTATACAAGTATGACGACGAAGGTCCATATGGACAGATAAGAAACTGTCCAATGGGTCTGCCATTGAGAGAGTGTTTGGTTGTTTATGTAGAATGGCTTGATCTCCACTAGGCGATGCCATTTTATTAGCTAGCAACAAAAGACTATGGAATTCTTGGACGCCGTCGAAATGATGAACGACAGATAGATATTCCAGTCAGATTTATTGAACAATATTTATGCATAACAAGACGACGTGTTCACAAGAAACGATACCATAAAATTTTGTGACATTTGAAGTAAGGGCATGTAATGTAGACTCTGTGGAAGACCATCAGATTGATGGACGGCAGAGAGAGTCTTTAGCCGAAAAGAAAAATCCTCTGATGCCAATAAAGTGATGAGACCACCCCCTGTATGGGCGGGATGTAGTGACCAATATCAAAATTCCAGCTCAACACACAATGTGAATCACAACAAATGATCAGCTCTCCAATCAGGTTCTAAGAAATGGTGTCTATATGTCATTGTATGAGAACCAATTGTCTTATTGCTCTATAACTGAACTTGTCCATCAGCAGGGCTCTAAAGGAGTTGCCCCATGTATATGCCTTGTAATCGAACTCACTCATCATTAGTGTTTCAAAGTAGTTGCTCCATGTCTATGCACCATAGTTGAACTTGTCTACCATCATTGTTCCAATGTAGTATGCTAACCAACCTCATTATTTTGTATAGTTTTTTCTTTTTTTTTTCTTTTTTTTTTCTTTTTTTTTCTTTTTTTTTTCTTTCATTTTTTTTTGAGCTCATCTTTGACTTTGAGGTTGATTTGTAGCATGTTTTAAGTCTGTAGACTTCATGCACTTGTAGAAGACTTGATCACTTGGATTGATGTAAACTTGATAATGCCTTGTGTGGAGACCCATTCTTGTAAAACTAAATGAACCACTTGTATGAGTCTGTAAATGTTCTCTACTTTTAAGGAATATCCTAAAAAAAATTATTTCTATAAATCGACCAAATGGGATGACATTTTGATGTTCCAACTTGTATCTTTGAAAATGCTTCCATAACTTTAACTTAATCATTTGTAACTTTCACATGTGTGTTGAACTTTCATTTCTCTAAAGGCCGGTGGAGTAGAAGTTCAGGTTGTGGCTCATCATCCCAATTGTCATCAGAGTCAGAATTGGCAGTGAACATCGAAAGAGTAAGAAGTATCAAACTGGGAATGAATGGATTGGAAGTAGTAAAAGCACTGCAGTTGATGTCTCAAATGAGATGATTATTGTTCATTTTTTCAGAGCATTTTGGACTGGACCGTCTACAAACACATCGAACTTAAGCCCAAACATAGATGACCTATCAGATACCAATGGTAGCCAGTTTAGACAAATAATTCACCGAGTTACCACAATTGGATATGACATCAATGACGCCAACTTATGATTGGTTGTAGGACCGAATCTCCGTTCAAACTTTCTCTAGTAAAGCTCATTACGCCTATCTATCGACATGTGTTCGACCCTTTCCATCTTGAGCTAAACCTGTCACACCCCAATTCCGCACTATTCAGAATGGTGTGATGAACCATCAATAAACCAACGGTTCAACCAGGATCTCAAAATAGACTATCCCACATATGATAAACCAAAATACATTCCACATTAATCAGAGGTAATAAAGTAAATAGCGGAAGTCTTATATTAAATGAACTGAGAATCTAACTGTGATAACCATAAATAAATATCAAATTATTGATAAATCAACTGAGACATAATTAAATAAATACCAATTACATGTCTTTAATAAAATTAAACAAAATCTAATCGAATACGCATGAGTTGCACTCGCATGAAGAGTCATGCATATCCACTAAGTCTTCAACTTCCATTGTCGCCACATGCCTGTACACAGGAGCATTCATATAATCTTCAACGGTGGTACCTGCATCATCAACTAAAAGTATTCGAATTCGAAAAGGTGAGCACACATCACGGCTCAGTGAGCAAACAAAACAATGCAACAATACATATGCATGCAATCAATTCATATCTTTGGTCTGGTTTAATGTTTGCAATGTGCTATAGAAAGGATAGGTGGCCGCCGCACCTCTATACACGAATGTGTGAAAATACCCAATGAAAACGGCACTGTCGTCCCACATGCACCCACCATGGACAATATACACCCCATGAAAATGGCATGGCTGTACCGGTTGCCCATACCAACACGTAAGCCCCAGTTGGCGAGGGCTTGCAAACTGGGCTCGCAACTAACCAACCCTAATGTCAAATAATGTATCCAATGCCTCACCCCAGCATCCCTCAATACATCCATAGAGATAGAGCTAGGGTCTGGTAACCAGGCTGAACCACAATGCCACGTCCCCCTGATGTCCTACGACATATTAGTTCCGCTAAGGTAATGGCGATCCGACGATGTTAGTGGACAAGACTTGAGTAGAGATAGAGCTAGAGTCTGGTGACCAGACTGAACCACAATGTCACGTACTCCCCCTGATGCTCCACTCGCATCAAGCACACTAACACTTGCTTAGTGGACATGACTTGAATAGACCATGGCACAATATAGCCCGATGAGAATGGCATCGAAGTACCGGTTGATACCATCCCTACCCGCATCATGTACACCAGTCAAACACAAACATTCACATGCCTATTCCTACCATCATCAACATCATCATGTTATAATCAATAAATTTAAATATGCATGAACAGTAATAATAGAAATATTAGATGACATGTTGAATACACATTACAAGTATACACGCATATCACAATCATGATGTTGGACTTAAGAAATAAAGACAGTTTGTTATTAACCAATTAGTTTAGGTCTTGTTCCCTCACCTTAGCTTGTTAATAGATCATCTTCCAAGCTTTAGAATCACCTTTATAATGTTATTATATTGCTAGAAGACCTAACAAAGTCGATAGAATTTAATTAGAATTAATTTTAAATTTAAAAACCATGCTGTTAACTGAGGGTCGGAGGTAGGGTCGGAGTCATGATCGACTCTGGGTGCGACCCTCCCCAAATCTGGACTTCCAGAACCCTGAGGGACGATACTCAGGTCACATAGGGTCGGATGGTCATCGACCCTCTGTGCGACCCGCGGTGGGTTTTGGTCAATTTTCCTCCTTTTGAATCCATTTTTCATGTTTGGGGTCCTATGGCTTGCTCCTACAGTCCATTCAACATGCATTCCATGGTCTAGAACCATGAATCACGCACCTAAATAGCTTTCATGTATTCTCCCATGGTTTTCCATGGAAACCTAACCATGGGTTGATGGTTTGGGTTTCTCTGAGATGACACTCTCTTCATTATCTAACCTAAGGTCTGTAGAAACTCATGGATTAGTATCCATACCTGAGAAGAATACTCCTTCTTTGCAACTCTTCTTTTTGCTTTCTTCTCTTCCTTGCTTCTCTTCTTCTTCTCTTCCTTCTCTTCTCTTTCTCTCAATTCAATTAGGGTTGTAAAAGGAGTGAAAGAGGCTTAGGGACATCCTATTTATAGAGTAAAACCTTCCAAAATAAGTCCCATTGAGTTTAGGAAAAGTTCCAATCGAAATTAGGAAAGTTTTCTAATTTTTGGTTCGTGCTGTTTTTCCCGAATATCGAGGGTCGATGGGAGGGTCGATGGGAGGGTCGAACCTGTTTGTTAAGACATGCGACCATACCCTCATTTTGACTGTTTTTGGATAAATTTTCATATTGGGTCTTGGGTTTCTTCACACACTTGGTCTACTTGGCTCGACCATGATATGTAGACGGTTCACGACATGAAATGTAAGGTTAGACCGGGTTCATGGCGTGCGGGTCTTACAACTTCACCACCCTTAAAAGAAATTTCATCCTCGAAATTTAAACATACAGATCTTACAACTCCCCCATCCTCAAAATTTGAATTTACTTCGGAGTCAATAGGTGGGAATTCTATTTCCGCATTGCATCTTCTTTCTCCTATGCACTCTTTTCCACGTCTTGTCTTTGCCAGGTTACCTTCATATAATAATTATTCCAGCTTTGGTAACATTGTACCTTCCCATTAGTGAACTAGGCTGGTACCACTTCAATAGTTAACATTCTATCTAATCCAGTGATTTTGTGGTCAATACCTTTGATATGGATCTCTAATGTACTTCTTCAATAGAGACACACGAAATACATCATGCACACTAGACATGGATAGCGGTAACGCTAATTGATATGCAACTTTTCTACGTCTCTCCAAAGTTTATAAGATCCGACACATATATAGAATACAACCTCCCTACTCGTTTAATCGTTTCAACTACGCATAAGTGATATCTTCAAAAACGCTTTGTCACTTATGGCGAACTCAAGGTTGGTGTCTCTCTGACAACTTGAGTTATCCTGCCCCTTTTCTTTGATCTTGTCTGCCACTTGATAGTTTTCTTCATTAGCCTTAGGTTTCAAAATTCTTTATTTATCGACTTTATTCCAAAATAAAGGAATTTGACATTTCTACCGTACCATGCTTCATAGGTGACATCTACATAGTAGCTTGGTAGAAACTTCGATTCACGGTTAACTTCTCAACTCAAGCTCCTTGAAATCAATTTTACAAGCTCGGAGCATATCTCTTAGGATCTGTATAGTCCGCTCTGACTGTCCGTCGGTTTGAGGTAAAGTGCGGTACTAAACTTCAACTTTATCCCCATTATTTTTGTAGTTCCTTCCAAAACTTCGAGATAAGGCATAAGCCTCTGACCGATACTAAGCTCTCATGCATATCATTCAATCTGGCAATATTATCCACATATAGCTTATTTAGCTGCTCCAAAGCATACCGAGGTCGTATAGCAATGGAATGAGCTATTTTCATAAGACGATCAACAACTACCCAACCATGTCAACCGATTTGGGAGTCAGTAGCAAATCATTGACATAGTTTACGATACTGTAGTTCCATTCCCAAAACAAAAGTCAGGGTTTGGTTTTCCTTTTCTAAGTCTGCTTACACTGTTCCTATATACAGACCTAACAAAATTACTACTTCTACTTCATCCATCAATTCAGAGATGATCTTTAATGCCACAAGCGCAACCGATGAACTATTACTCCATAAATTCATCCATAAATTCTTGCTTAATTAGATCATCAGGAGTTTCTATTATATGTTACTCTCCTTTCAAATCTGAATCTATTGCTGCAAAACATAAGGTAGCATTTATACTGGGTCCTTCCTTGGACTTCATAATTCCCATCGACGATCGTATAAGCAGTTTGAAATCTAAAGACTTAAGGGGTATATTTAGTTTCTTTCCAAATGACACATATATAAAAGGATGAGTAGCTCCATAATCAAAGAGCACTCTGGCAGGAATGCCATTACTAGGTACGATACCTGTGATTTGTTTCAATTTAGTCTACATGCTCATGCAATGTAACATAAAATGACAGGTTCAGGTCATACCTGTGACCACATCAGACGATGTGGCAGCATCCTTGGTTGAAACAACGTAAACTCTTCCTTGCTGTAGTTGTTTTCTGGGCTTAGTACACTCTCTTGAGACATGCCCTACTTGGTTGCAGTTAAAACACCTGATCCCCTCACCAGTTTGCTTTGGTTGCCGTGGGGTTGCTGAAATGGTTTTGGTTGCAGCATTGAAGCCCTGGGTACGGAAGGGTTGGAATACCTTGGTGTTGCCTCCGTTGTAAAAATTTTCATTTGGCCTTTTTATTCCCCTATTTTGAGTAAAATAACTCTCTTTCTGGCTCGACTCTATCACTCGAGCAATTTGTACAGCTTCATTATAGATTTTCTTCTCCACTCCCAAAATATGTTCGCATATGCTTCCCCTAAGTCCCATGACGAACCTTCGGGTTTTCGTATCCTCCACTTGCATACTGACTGGTGCAAAGAAAAATAGCTCCTCATAACGCTGTTGATATGCGTCGACAGTCATCTGCCCCTAATATAAACTCAGGAACTCTCTCTCCATAGAATCTCTGAAACTTCTAGGGAAGTATTTCTCAAAGAATGCCTCTTTGTATATATCCCAGGTCAAGTGGGCATGTTTGGTTAATAGATATGTCCTGATAGACTTCCACCAATGGTGTACATCGCTCTTGAGCATAAATGTGGCACACAACACTTTCTCCTCCTCATTTACGGTCATCATCATAAAATTTATTTCCATTTCGTCAATCCAGTGTGCCGGCCACAAAGGATCTGCTGGCTTACCATCGAATTCTTTGGGCTTCATCTTAAGAAAATGCCCGACCAGTCTGGAGTGGTCCAACTGATACGGAGCATAGGCCCCATACATAGGTGGTTGGTACTGATATCCACCTTGAGCTATCTCAGGGTTTTACACTGGAGCTTGCATGACTGGTGTTTGAGGTGCATGGGGTACTGCATTATTTCCCCCTGGTATTGTGCTTGCCTGTCCTGCTGGCATCTGTGTCATATGTGTAGCTGAAAAAACCACGCCTATGGCAGCTTGCATATTAGTTTGCACCTGTTGTATTTGTTACAGTTGTTGTGCCAAGTTCATTACGACTGTAACTAAATCTATAGGTGGGGCTGACAAGTTTATAGGATTTTCCTGACCATTAGTTCCTGGCGGTGCCACGTTTGGATTCTCTGGTACTTCAGGAATTTCATGACTGGTTTCATCTACCGATGGTGGTGGTGGGATTTGGTTACGTCCGCGTCTGTTCCCTCTTCGCCCAGCCATTTCCTATTCTAGTGGTGTAGTGTCTGAAAAGTCATAGAACACGTGAAGCAATCAATATATACTTCATTCTCATATGTGGATACACTAACCAATGGTATTTTCAAAATTTTCAGATCATTCAGTGAAAAATACTGTCTTTTCTATGCAGGGTCGATGGTGGGGGTCGATGGGTATCCGACCCTCAGTATCCGACCCTGGGAAATCATCCATTTTTTTCCCGAATATATAATGCCATTGGTCAAGGCACTACAAGAGTAAATCTGGAGAAGCTTTCATACATCAGTAAATCAGGTATAAATCAGGAGAAAGATTTCGTACATCAATAATCAGGTATAAATCAGAAGATGTACGCTCAACACGATTAAACATTTAACTATTCATTCAGTTCATATCTCTGATCATGTTGTCGATCATGAGAATGGTTCAGATTGGTATAATCAGGACTAATACTAATGAAACAATATCTATAACTCCACTTGACAGGTTAAATCAAGAAGGTATCCTGTCAAGGTCTGAGAAATTAAAATCTGGTATGTGCATCCTCTATAATCATAAGAGTAAATCAATAATGCACTGCATCCTATATAAACCTATCTAGATATATGGCCATAATAGATTTGATCCTTTGCTGAAAATGTCCGAGGTATCATCTTCAGAAGACATTCTTCATCCTTGTCGGATCATTCTGTCATGATGCAACTATCCCATACATCGGTGGCTGATAAGGTTAACCACCTTGATACACTGCTTGTTGTGCACCAAACTTCTGCACTGGGGTGTGCATTACTGGGACTTGTTGTGTGGTAGGCACTGTGTTATAGGTAACAGGTGTTGGGGTACAATGATGCTACCAATTGGTACCATACTTGGTTTGACCTGGAGGTGTTGATGTAGCATCAGCAACTTGGGTAGTGATTTACATAGAAACTTCCATAGTCGGTCTCATCTATTGTTGCTCTTGTATTTTATTAGGTCAAGTTTATGACAACCGTGACCAAGGTAATTGATAGTCCAGGTGGTTGGCTGGATTGGCCTGGTTGTTTATTTCCTCTTATTTGCTCTAATCTGATTACCAACTCAGATGAGTTTTCATTACCTGTTCTCGACCTAGATAGTGGTGGGGTCAAGTTGCAACATCCTCTTCTTGCTTAGTGGGCAATAGATCAGCTTGTAATGGATCTCACTCCGAGTCTCCATGTCACCCAGGAGTATAGCTTAAGCTTCTTTATAGTTGCTCTTATTCTTAATGTGTGGCCATTATTCTCTTATCTCTGTTTGGATTTAGCCCGAGACCTTTCCCTTTACCTTTGCAGGGAATTAGGCATTACTAGCCATTTTCTCCTTCCTTTGTCATACGTCGAGTTTCACATCTTGTGAGTACCAACTCGACATTCAATTTTTCTGCTTTATAGATGCTTCCTTCTTCTTACTGTACTATATCCTTTGTATTCCTAGAAAACTGCCCGACTTATAGATAATACCCTATATTATTTGTTTATCAGGATGAATTTTGGTCTTCTATTTCTATTTGATTGTATATATATGGTTCCACCTTTTATATGTACATTATTGTCTTGTTAAGTTCTGTCTCAACCAACACAGGTGCTTATTGTGTGTTTGTATTAAAGCTTTTAATTTATCCTAACTCAGTTCATGGACTCTAGTGGTAGTATTCAGGTTTAATGGGTAAGGCCTACGAGAGCTCTGATACCAAGTTGTCACACCCCAATTCTGTACTATTCAGAATGGTGTGATGAACCGTCAATAAACCAACGGTTCAACCAGGATCTCTAAACAGACTATCCCACATATGATAAACCAAAACACATTCCACATTAATCAGAGGTAATAAAGTAATAGTGGAAGTCTTATAGTAAATGAACTGAGAATCTTAATGTGATAACCATAAATAAATATCCAATTATTGATAAATCAACTGAGACATAATTAAATAAATACCAATTACATGTCTTTAATAAAATTAAATAAAATCTAATCGAATACGCATGAGTTGCACTCGCATGAAGAGTCATGCATATCCACTAAGTCTTCAGCTTCCATTGTCGCCACATGCCCGTACACAGGAGCATTCATATACTCTTCAATGGTGGTACCTGCATCATCAACTAAAAGTATTCGAATTTGAAAGGGTGAGCACACATCACGGCTCAGTGAGCAAACAAAACAATGCAACAATACATATGCATGCAATCAATTCATATCTTTGGTCTGGTTTAAAGTTTGCAATGTGCTATAGAAAGGATAGGTGGCCGCCGCACCTCTATACACGAATGTGTGGAAACGCCCAATGAAAACGGCACTGTCGCCCCACATGCACCCACCATGGACAATATACACCCCATGAAAATGGCATGGCTGTATCGGTTGCCCATACCAACACGTAAGCCCCTGTTGGCGAGGGCTTGCAAACTGGGCTCGCAACTAACCAACACTAATGTCAAACAATGTATCCAAGGCCTCACCCCAGCATCCGTCAATACATCCATAGAGATAGAGCTAGGGTCTGGTGACCAGGCTGAACCACAATGCCACGTCCCCCCTGATGCCATACGACATATTAGTTCCGCTAAGGTAATGGCGATCCGACGATGTTAGTGGACAAGACTTGAGTAGAGATAGAGCTAGAGTCTGGTGACCAGGCTGAACCACAATGTCGCGTCCTCCCCCTGATGCTCTACTCGCATCAAGCACACTAACACTTGCTTAGTGGACATGACTTGAATAGACCATGGCACAATATATCCCGATGAGAACGGCATCGAAGTACCGGTTGATACCATCCCTACCCGCATCATGTACACCAGTCAAACATAAACATTCACATGCCTATTCCTACCATCATCAACATCATCATGTTATAATCAATAAATTTAAATATGCATGAATAGTAATAATATAAATATTAGATGACATGTTGAATGCACATTACAAGCATACACGTATATCACAATCATGGTGTTGGACTCAAGAAATAAAAACAGTTTGTTATTAACCAATTAGTTTAGGTCTTGTTCCCTCACCTTAGCTTGTTAATAGATCATCTTCCAAGCTTTAGAATCACCTTTATAATGTTATTATATTTCTAGAAGACCTAACAAAGTCGATAGAATTTAATTAGAATTAATTCCGAATTTAAAAACCATGCTGTTAACTGAGGGTCAGAGGTAGGGTCGGAGTCATGATCGACCCTGGGTGCGACCCTCCCCAAATCTGGACTTTCAGAACCCTGAGGGTCGATACTCAGGTCACATAGGGTCGGATGGTCATCGACCCTCTGTGCGACCCTCGGTGGGTTTTGGTCAATTTTCCTCCTTTTAATCCATTCTTCGTATTTGGGGTCCTATGGCTTGCTCCTACAGTCCATTCAACATGCATTCTATGGTCTAGAACCATGAATCACCCACCTAAATAGCTTTCATGTATTCTCCCATGGTTTTCCATGGAAACCTAACCATGGGTTGATGGTTTGGGTTTCTCCGAGATCACACTCTCTTCATTATCTAACCTAAGGTCTGTAGAAACTCATGGAATTAGTATCCATACCTGAGAAGAATACTCCTTCTCTGCAACTCTTCTTCTTTTTGCTTTCTTCTCTTCCTTGCTTCTCTTCTTCTTCTCTTCCTTCTCTTCTCTTTCTCTCAATTCAATTACGGTTGTAAAAGGAGTGAAAAAGGCTTAGGGACATCCTATTTATAGAGTAAAACCTCCCAAAATAAGTCCCATTGAGTTTAGGAAAGGTTCCAATCGAAATTAGGAAAGTTTCCTAATTTTTGATTCGTGCTGTTTTTTCCGAATACCGAGGGTCGATGGGATGGTCGATGGGAGGGTCGAACAATTCATAGACCCCCTGCGACCCCTGTTCACGAGTCGATAGGAGGGTCGATGGGAGGGTCGGACCTGTTTGTTAAGACATGCGACCCTACCCTCATTTTGACTGTTTTTGGGTAAATTTTCATATTGGGTCTTGGGTTTCTTCACATACTTGGTCCACTTGGCTCGACCATGATATGTAGACGGTTAACGACACGAAATGTAAGGTTAGACCGGGTTCATGGCGTGCGGGTCTTACAAAACCCCTCTTGAGTCTATTACCATTTTTATTTATGCCCCAGTTCGGGTTTGACATTCACTTGGCCAATGCCTTAATTTGGGTTAAATGTATTCTAATCTTATGTCCCAGTTTGGATGTCATGAAACTCTGACCTATACCCCAGTTGGTCCATCGCCTTTTAGGTTTGCCCCACTTTGAATCCATTAACATTTTAATTATGCCCCCGTTTTGGGTGCACTGATATTTTTGTTGTGTTCCAATTTAGGGTACACTGACATTATGGTTGTGCCCCAGTTTAGGGTGTACATGAAGTTCATTTCCAAGCTACCTTAATTTTGGGATACAATTGACTACATGGTCTTCCTTTTCATCTTGGATTTTGGGAGGTGGGTGGGCCATTCTTGAAGGTTTGAGGGCTACTCCTTTGAGTTTGGGTCACCTTGGGTGATGAAAGTAATTAGGGAGTCAGAAACCAACTCCTTCAGTCAAAGTGGCTCAATTGCCAAGGGTGAACGAAATGCTTTCCAATCTTAGTTTTTCCATTTAAAATTGGCAAGTATGCTAGTATGGGAAAGAAACATGTAATCTCTCAGAATCTATGATTCAGCTTTCTAACCTCTTGGATTCCTTAACTCCGATCTGGGAATTTCAATTCCGCTCTGTAATATTTAGGCTCTCAATATACTGTCTTACGACCATTCCAACACTTTGAGGTACAAAAGTCATCCTTATGAACATGAACCGAGACATGAACCGATGATGATGAGACATTCCTATGAGTAGATGTAATAAGAGTGGATGCTTTGTCTACTCACTCAGGTGTTCTCTTAAGTCTAGACAATCCTATCCTCCCTAGTTCAACCTTTTTTTTTTCTTTTTTCTTTTTTGGTTTTTTTGGTTTTTTTTTTCTCTTTCTTTCTATAAACAATGAACGAAGGTTAAGACTCAAAAGTGACTGGACACGAGAAGAATACACATACACATACAAGCTGACTCGACCAAACAAAGTTAGCTCCTTCATGAAAATCGACCATTAGACATCATCTGTAACAATTTATTTGTATTTGAATAACCCCATGATTGGTCTTGGGGCCTCAAGATTCCGAATGGATCATTGTAGCACCAAGGTTCGACCATGTGGTTCATCAAATTTTAAGAAATTGAAACGGATATGCTTATTTATAGTTTTCATGAAGGATGACAAAAGCGGTTCATGATTGAAAAAACCGATAAATTTCTACTTGATCATAGTATCTATGCTGTGACAAAGATTTTTCGATCGTTTTTGAGATTGATGTATCAATATTGAACGGTCAACACAATGAGCTTTGTACGAGGGAGGGTGTGTACAAACCGCCCACACTAATGTGTATGCGGGTATACATAACCCTCACGCTCCCAACAAGTGAGAGACAAGAATACTCAAGTGTGGATCCAAACATGTTGACAAGTCAAGGACAAAAATGGGCAGATCTTCGACGTCTCGGATGTAAATTTTATGATCGAGTAGATTTTACCATGTTGGTTAAAAAATGGATCAAAAATAACATACATGTGACTCAAACTGGGTTAGGACAGAAAATGCCACTTGACAAGGACGGGATAACCTATCACAGAATGCACGATGAATAATGGGCCCCCAATCCCTTTATATACAATGATGCAAGAATCAAGCAACGTGGAGTGGCATAACGCATTCCCAAGCGGACCCGAGAAACGCACGTCAGAGGCTACTCGCCGGTCGTGATCTTACAAAGTACAGGCCAAGGTTGTGTGTTTCGCCTAGCGGGCTGCCCCACATGCATGGGACCCGGTTCGACTACTCGCACGAAAGTGTGACTAAACCCATACCCCCCAAAGCAATATGTAAACAATAAATAATAGTACCCTAGATCTAGCAGCAAATGTCAAGCAAATCAATATAAGAAAAGTATCCTAGGAGTCTGAATATTATTCCCCAGCAGAGTTGCCACTGTGAGGACAATGGAAAATCGATGATACTCCTCGGGATGAAATTTGTATCCGTATCGATGAAGATCAATTGTTCTGTTGGAGTCGCCACCTAGATTAAGGACTAGGACCTCGAAAAATGTAGCCTCACCCTAAGGTAAAATTTCTATTGACTCGTAACCCAATGTATCAATTCTTTGGTCTGCAAGAGATCGGGTAAATATTCAGGGTACGGTTATGGGAAGGTGTTAGGCACCCAAATCGCCCGATTAATATCGGCCTCCTAAACTTTTCTTAGACTCTTATTTTGACTGTGCTTGGTCAACTGGATGACTAGGATTCAATGGGGGATGTCCTAAACCAAGTTGCTAAGTTATTCTAACCTAGGGTTTAGCCAATCATGTTTTAAAGCAAATAAACAAGCAAATGTAATGTACAATATTATACAGTGAACTGGACCAAAGATGGTTCGATCTTGGACTAAATCTGAAATGTGTAAGACATCTCAAACTACCTATGTATTCCAATCCTGGAAATCAAGTCCAAAAACGTAGTTCAAAAATAGATTTTGTGATTAATGATTATGGAAGTGATTTATGCATGTACTTCAATTAGATTATTTGTTCAAGTTAAAGTTTATGCTGGATCTATGGTTGATGGCTGACTTTGTATCGTATTTGGGATTCCCAAATTGCCTACGTATTCTAGGGTGTGCCTTAGAAATCAGGTATGACGTAGTTCGAAAGGATTGTGAGAGTCGGATTTGGAATGTGTACCAAATTCCTTACATTTTTGTCAATAGGATCTAGGGATGAGACCTAAATTCCTATCATTTTTATTTGGGATATGTACCAAATTCTTTCTATTTTTGTTAATAAGATCTAGGGATGAGACTTAAATTCCCACCATTTTTATTTGGGATGTGTACCAAATTCTTTCTATTTTTGTAATAGGATCTAGGGATGAGACATAAATTCCTACCATTTTTATTGTTTCTATTTTTAGATTTCTAGGGTTTCCTATCCATTTTCATTGTGATTTTCATTTTTAGGGTTTCATAACCTAATTATTCTCTTTATTCTAGGGTTTATCTTGCCCTAATTATTCTTTCCATTCTTGGATTTTCTACCCTAATTGCTGTATTCTTTTCATTTTTAGGGTTTCCTACCCTAATTATTATGCTCTTTCCATTTTTAGGGTTTTTTTATCCTATTTGCTATTTTCTTTTTATTTTTTAGGGTTTTCTACCCTAATTGCTATTTTTTTTTTCTATTTTTAGGGTTTTCTACCCTAATTGTTGTATTCTTTCCATTTCAGGGTGTATCTTGCCCTAATTGGTCATTCCATTCTAGGGTTTATTTTGCCCTAGTTGTTGTACTCAATATTAGCAATGTAAACAATCCAACATAGTAATGTGAGCTTAAATATAGCAGTGTAAACATCCAAATATAGCATGTTAGAAATATATCCAAATTTAACAACAAATCAGTTAAAGATGGCAAGTAAGCATGTGAATCAATACAAACATGGTAAGTATGCAATCCAAAAATAAAAGCATCCAAAGATAACATGTGAAAGCATTCTAAGTATGGCATGTGAGAGTGTAAGCATCGAATATGACAATTATGTGGCATCCAAACATGTCAGTGAGCATCTAAAAACACTCATGATGAAAAATTCAACGGTATAAATCACTCTTGATGGTAATCTAATCGTTCAAATTCAATAAAACCAATCACAATAAAGATCCAACGGTTTAGATGGCTTAAAAACACATATGATCAAGATCCAATGGTAAAAATCATTCAAAATCACAATCTACCCGTTCAAAATCAAATTTGACATCCAATGGTCTATATTCAAATTACCTTAAATTTCAAACCAATGGGATCAATTTCATAGCAATTTCAAGCATGTGATCAGAGCAATTTCATAACAATTACAATATGTGGTCGGATGAAATTCAAGCATACTCGGATCAATTTTGAGCACATGAAACTCAAGCATTCGGATCAATTTTTAGCATATCAAATCTAAATACCTTCAGATCAAAATTTTTTTATCACATGAAATTAAGGCAGTCGGATCAATTTCATTCAATTTTCACAATCGAATTAATTTCATTCAATTTCCAGATCGGATCAATTTCATTCAATTTTCAGAATCGGATCAATTTCATTCAATTTCTAGATCAATCAATTGCATTCAATTTCCAGATCGGATCAATTTCATTCAATTTCTAGATCAATTGGGACAGAATTAATATCAAAATATATCAAACAGATTTTTCAAATCAATGGGACAGATTTACTTGTGATGAGGTTCGTTGATGCAAGGGATGTTGGGTGTTGATCGGTTCTGATTTGTGCATGAGGGGGTGCTAGGTAGAGAGGACAGGTGGTATGGAGGATGAGCAAGGTAGTTTGCTAAGTTTTGGTGGCTAGATGTTGCGATTTTGGTTGGGTTTGTTAAGGCGGCCAGGTTTTGGTTACAATGCTAGGGTGATGCGGTTTTGTATTCGGTGGTGTAGCCTGGCTGGGCAGGTCAGTGGAGGCTTGGAAGTAATAGGTGTCGATAGGATAACAAGGTGTTGGTCATGCATGGACTTAGG
>CM053270.1:79357223-79390415 GCA_028583415.1 Protea cynaroides | reverse complement strand
GTTTATGAAGAGGATATGACTTAGAAGAAACCCAAATCATCCATCCATGGTTAGGTTTTCATGGAAAACCATGGAGGAGATCATTAAAACCATGTAGGTGAATAAAGTATAGTTCTAAACCATAGAACATGTATAGAATGGATTGTGGAAGTAAGCCATAAGACCCAACCATGAAAGAGAGAACGAAATCTGATATTTTCGACTCAAACCATGGAGGGTCGCACCTAGGGTCGATGACAGATCCGACCCTAGCATCGACCCTCAGTGTTCGGGAAGTTCAGATTAGGGGGAGGGTCGCACCCAGGGTCGATCATGACTCTGACCCTACCTCCGACCATCAGTTAACAGCATGATTTTTAAATTCAGAATTAATTTTAATTAAATTCAATCGACTTTGTTAGGTATTCTAGCAATATAATAACATTATAAAGGTAATTCTAAAGCTTGGAAGAGGATCTATTAACAAGCTAAGGTGAGGAAACAAGACCTAAACTAATTGGTTAATAACAAACTATTTTTATTTTTTTGAGTCCAATACCATGATTATGATATGCGTGTGTGCTTGTAATGTGCATTCAACATGTCATCCAATATTTCTATTATTACTATTCATGCATATTTAAATTTATTGATTATAACATGATGATGTTGATGATGGTAGGAATAGGCATGTGAATGTTTGTGTTTGGCTAGTGTACATGGTGCGGGTAGGGATGGTATCAACCGGTACTTCGATGCCGTTCTCATCGGGGTATATTGTGCCATGGTCTATTCAAGTCATGCCCACTCAGCAAGTGTTAGTGTGCTTGATGCGAGTGGAGCATCAGGGGGGAGGACGTGACATTTTGGTTCAGTATGATCACCAGACTCTAGCTCTATCTTTACTCAAGTCTTGTCCACTAACATCTTCGTATCGCCATTACCTTAGCGGAACTAATATGTCGTAGGGCATCGGGGGACGTGGCATTGTGGTTCAGCCTGGTCACCAGACCCTAGCTCTATCTCTATGGATGTATTGAGGGATGCTGGGGTGAGGCATTGGATACATTGTTTGACATTAGGGTTGGTTAGTTACGAGTCCAGTTTGCAAGCCCTCGCCAACAGGGGCTTACGTGTTGGTATGGGCAACCGGTGCAGCCATGCCGTTTTCATGGGGTGTATATTGTCCATGGTGGGTGCATGTGGGGCGACGGTGCCGTTTTCATTGGGCGTTTCCACACACTCGTGTATAGAGGTGCGGCGGCCACCTATCCTTTCTATAGCACATTGCAAACTTTAAACCAGACCAAAGATATGAATTGATTGCATGCATATGTATTGTTGTATTGTTTTGTTTGCTCACTGAGCCGTGATGTGTGCTCACCCTTTCGAATTCGAATACTTTTAGTTGATGATGCAGGTACCACCGTTGAAGATTATATGAATGCTCCAGTGTACGGGCATGTGGCGACAATGGAAGCTGAAGATATAGTGGATACGCATGACTCCTCTTGCGAGTGCAACTCATGCGTATCCGATTAGATTTTGTTTTATTTATTTGAATTTAGTAAAGACATGTATTCGATATTTTATTTATGTCTCAATTGATTTATCAATAATTTGATATTTATTTATGGTTATCACAGTTAACCTCAGTTCATTATCTGTAAGACTTTCGTTATTTATTTTATTACCTCTGATTAATGTGGAATGTGTTTTGGTTTATCATATGTGGGATAGCCTATTTTGAGATCCCGATTGAACCGTTGGTTTATTGACGGTTCATCACACCATTCCGAATGGTGCGACTGGGGTGTGACAACTTGGTATCAGAGCTCTCGTAGGCCTTACCCATTAAACCTGAATACTTCCACTGGAGTCCATGAACTGAGTTAGGATAAATTAAAAGCTTTAATACAAACAAACCATAAGCACCTGTGTTGGTTGAGACATAAATTAAACAAGACGATAATGTACATATAAAAGGTGGAACCATATATATACACTCACACGAAAAGAGAAGACCAAAAATTCATCCTAATAAACAAATGATATAGGGTATTATCTATAAGTTGGGTAATTATCCAGGAATACAAAGGATATAGTACATGAACAAGAAGGAAGCATCCTGAAAGTAGAAAATTGGAATGTCGAGTTGGTACTCACAAGATGTGAAATTCGATGTAGGACAAAGGAAGGAGGAAAATGGCTAGTAATGCCAAAACCCCAGCAAAAGGTAAAGGGAAAGGTCTCGGGCTGAATGAAACAGAGATAAGAGAACAATGGTTATACACCAAGAATAAGAGTAACTATAAAAGAAAATAAAGCTATACTCCCGGGTGACATGGAGACTCGGGTGAGATCCACCATAGCTGATCCATTACCCGCCGAGCATTAAGAAGAGGTTACAACTTGACCCCACCACTATCGGGTTGAGAACGGGTAATGAAAAACTCATCCGAGTTGGTAATCGATTAGAGAAAATAAAAGGAGGTGAACAACCAGGCCACTCCGGCCAACCACTTGGACTACCAATTACCTTGGTCACGGTTGTCATAAACTTGACCCAATAAAATACAAGAGCAACAACGGATGAGACCGACTATGGAAGTTGCTATGTAAATCACTACCCAAGTTGCCGATGCTACATCAACACCTCCGAGTCAAACCAAGTATGGTACCAATTGGTAGCATCACTGTACCCCCAACACCGTTAGCTATAACATGGTGCCTACCATACAACAAGTCCCGATAATGCACACCCCAAAGGCGAAGTTTGGTGCACAATAAGCGATGTATCAAGGTGGTTAACCTTATCGACCACCGATGTATGGGATAGTTGCATCATGACGAGAATGATCCGACAAGGATTGAAGAATGTCTTCGAAGATGATACCTCGAACATTTTCAGCAAAGGATCAAATCTAATATGGCCATATATCTAGATAGGTTTATATAGGATGCAGTGCATTATTGATTTACTCTTATGATTATAGAGGATGCACATACCAAATTTTAATTTCTCAGACCTTGACAAGATACCTTCTTGATTTAACCTGTCAAGTGGAGTTATAGATATTGTTTCATTAGTATTAGTCCTGATTATACCAATCTGAACCATTCTCATGATCGACAACATGATCAGAGATATGAACTGAATGAATAGTTAAATGTTTAATCGTGTTGAGCGTACATCTTCTGATTTATACTTGATTTATTGATGTACGAAATCTTTCTCCTGATTTATACCTGATTTACTGATGTATGAAAGCTTCTCCAGATTTACTCTTGTAGTGCCTTGACCAATGGCATTATATATTCGGGAAAATGGATGATTTCCCGGGCCGGATACTCGAGGGTCGGATACCCATCGACCCCCACCATCGACCCCGCATAGAAAAAGACAGTATTTTTCACTGAATGATCTGAAAAATTTGAAAATACCATTGGTTAGGGTATCCAAATATGAGAATGAAGTATATATTGATTGCCTCACATGTTCTATGACTTTTCAGACACTACACCACCAGAATAGGAAATGGTTGGGCAAAGAGGGAACAGACGCGGACGTAACCAAATCCCACCACCACCACCGGTAGATGAAACCAGTCATGAAATTCCTGAAGTACCAGAGAATCCAAACATGGCACCGCCAGGAGCTAATGGTCAGGCAAATCCTACAAACTTGCCAACCCCACCTATAGATTTAGTTACAGTCATAATGAACTTGGCACAACAACTGCAACAAATACAACAGGTGCAAACTAATATGCAAGCTGCCATAGGCGTGGTTTTTCCAGCTGCACATATGACACAGATGCCAGCAGGACACAGCAGGACAGGCAAGCACAATACCAGGGGGAAATAATGCAGTACCCCATGCACCTCAAACACCAGTCATGCAAGCTCCAGTGCAAAACTCTGAGATAGCTCAAGGTGGTTATCAGTACCAACCACCTATGTATGGGGCCTATGCTCCGTATCGCCTTGGACCGCTCCCGGACCGGTCGGGTATTTTCTTAAGATGAAGCCCAAAGAATTCGATGGTAAGCCAACAGATCGTTTGTGGCCGGCACACTGGATTGACGAAATGGAAAGAAATTTTATGATGATGACCGTAAATGAGGAGGAGAAAGTGTTGTGTGCCACATTTATGCTCAAGAACGATGCACACCATTGGTGGAAGTCTACCAGGACATATCTATTAACCAAACACGCCCACTTGACCTGGGATATATACAAAGAGGCATTCTTTGAGAAATACTTCCCTAGAAGTTTTAGAGATTCTATGGAGAGAGAGTTCCTGAGTTTATATCAGGGGCAGATGACTGTCGACTCATATCAACAGCGTTATGAGGAGCTATTTTTCTTTGCACCAGTCAGTATGCAAGAGGAGGATACGAAAACCCGAAGGTTCGTCATGGGACTTAGGGGAAGCAAACGCGAACATGTTTTGAGACTGGAGAAGAAAATATACAATGAAGCTATACAAATAGCTCGAGTGATAGAGTCGAGCCAGAAAGAGAGCTATTTTACTCAAAATAAGGGAATAAAAAGGCCAAATGAAAATTTTTACAACGGAGGCAACACCAAGGTATTCCAACCCTTCCGTACCCAGGGCTTCAATGCTGCAACCAAAACTATTTCAACAACCCCACGGCAACCAAAGCAAAATGGTGAGGGGATCAGGTGTTTTAACTGCAAGCAAGTAGGGCATGTCTTAAGAGAGTGTACTAAGCCCAGAAAACAACTACAGCAAGGAAGAGTTTACGCTGTTTCAGCCAAGGATGCTACCGCATCGTCTGATGTGGTCACAGGTATGACCTGAACCTGTCATTTTATGTTACATTGCATGAGCGTGTAGACTAAATTAAAATAAATCACAGGTATTATACCTAGTAATGGCATTCCTGCCAGAGTGCTCTTTGATTATGGAGCCACTCATCCTTTTATATCTCTGTCATTTGGAAAGAAACTAAATATACCCCTTAAATCTTTAGATTACAATCTGCTTATATGATCGCCGATGGAAATTATGAAGTCCAAGGAAGGACCCAGTATAAATTCTATCTTATGTTTTGCAGCAATAGATTCAGATTTAGAAGGAGAGTAACATATAATAGAAACTCGTGATGATCCAATTAAGCAAGAATTTATGGATGAATTTATGGAGCAATAGTTCGTCGGTTGCACTTGTGGCATTAAAGATCATCTCTGAATTGTTGGATGAAGTAGAAGTAGTAATTTTGTTAGGTCTGTATATAGGAATAGTGTAAGCAGACTTAGAAAAGGAAAACCAAACCCTGACTTTTGTTTTGGGAATGGAACTGCAATATCGTGAACTATGTCAATGATTTGCCACTGACTCCCAAATTGGTTGACATGGTTGGGTGGTTGTTGATCGTCTTATGAAAATAGCTCATTCCATTGCTATACGACCTCGGTATGCTTTGGAGCGGCTAAATAAGCTATATGTAGATAATATTGCTAGAATGAATGGTATGCATGGGAGCTTAGTGTTGGTCAGAGGCTTATGCCTTATCTCGAAGATTTGGGAGGATCTACAAAAAATAATGGGGACAAAGTTGAAGTTTAGTACTGCACTTTACCCCAAACCGACAGATAGTCGGGGCAGACTATACAGATCCTAAGAGATATGCCCCGAGCTTGTGAATTGATCTCAATGAACTTGAGTTGAGAAGTTACCGTGAATTGAAGTTGCTATTAAGCTACCATGTAAACGTCACTTATCAAGCATGGTACGGTAGAAATGTCAAATTCCCTAATTTTGGAATAAAGTTGGTGAATGAAGAATTTTGAGACCTAAGGCTAATGAAGAAAACTATCGAGTGGCAGAAAAGATCAAAGAAAAGGGGCAGGATAGCTCAAGATGTCAGAGAGACACCAAGACCTTGAGTTCACCATAAGCGACAAAGTGCTTTTGGAGATATCACTTATGCATGGTTTAAAACAATTCAATGAGAAGGGAAAGTTATATTACATATATGTGTCGGATTTTATAAACTTTGGGAAGACATAGAAAAGTTGCATATCAATTAGCGTTACTGCTATCCATGTCTAGTGTGCAGGATGTATTTCATGTGTCTCTATTGAAGAAGTACATTGGAGATCCATATCAAAAGTATTGACCACGGAATCACTGGATTAGATAGAAGATTTAACTATTGAAGTGGTACCAGCCTAGTTCACTAGTTGGAAGGTACAATGCTTCCAAAGTAGGGATAATTATTATATGAAGGTAACCTGGCAAAGACAAGACGTGGAGAAGTGTGCATAGGAGGAAGTAGAAGCAATGCGAAAATAGAATTCCCACCTATTGACTCCGAAGTAAATTCAAAATTTTGAGGACAAAATTTATTTTAAGGATGGGGGAGTTGTAAGATTCGTACGTTCAAATTTTGAGGACAAAATTCATTTAAGGTTGGGGGAGTTGTAAGATCCGTACTTTCAAATTTCGAGGACGAAATTTCTTTTAAGGGTGGTGGAGTTGTAAGACCCGCACGCCACGAATCCGGCCTAACCTTATATTTTGTGTCGGGACCTGTCTACATATCATGGTCGAGCCAAGTTGACCAAATGTGTGAAGAAAAACCAAGACCCAATATGAAAATTTACCAAAAAACAGTCAAAATGAGGGTAGGGTCGCAGGTTTTAACAGGCTGGTCCGACCCTCCCATCGACCCTCACCATCAACCCTCAACTATGGGTCGCAGGGTCTATGAGTTGTCCGACCCTCCCATCGACCCTCGGTATTCGAAAAAAACAGCACGAACCGAAAATTGAGAAATCTTCCTAATTTCAATTGGAACCTTTCCTAAACTCAATGGGACTTATTTTGGGAGGTTTTGCCCTATAAATAGGATGTCCCTAAGTCTCTTTCACTCCTTTTACAACCCTAATTGGATTGAGAGAAAGAGAAGAGAAGGAAGAGAAGAAGAGAAGAAAAACTTGAAGAAAAGGCTAAGGAAGAAGAGGAAATTCAGAGGAACTCTGAATCTCAGCAAAACTAAGGTATGAAAACATTCTCCATGATTTATTTAAGACTTTAGAATGGTTTATGAAGAGGATATGATTTAGAAAAAACCCAAATCATCCATCCATGATTAGGTTTTCATGGAAAACCATGGAGGAGATCATTAAAACCATGTAGGTGAATAAAGTATAGTTCTAAACCATAGAACATGTATAGAATGGATTGTGGAAGTAAGCCATAGGACCCAACCATGAAAGAGAGAACGAAATCTGATATTTTCGACTCAAACCATGGAGGGTCGCACTTAGGGTCGATGGCAGATCCGACCCTAGCATCGACCCTCAGTGTTCGGGAAGTTCAAATTAGGGGGAGGGTCGCACCCAGGGTCGATCATGACTCCGACCCTACCTCCGACCCTCAGTTAACAGTATGGTTTTTAAATTTAGAATTAATTCTAATTAAATTCAATCGACTTTGTTAGGTCTTCTAGCAATATAATAGCATTATAAAGGTGATTCTAAAGCTTGGAAGATGATCTATTAACAAGCTAAGGTGAGGGAACAAGACCTAAACTAATTGGTTAATAACAAACTATTTTTATTTTTTTGAGTCCAATACCATGATTATGATATGCGTGTGTGCTTGTAATGTGCATTCAACATGTCATCCAATATTTCTATTATTACTGTTCATGCATATTTAAATTTATTGATTATAACATGATGATGTTGATGATGGTAGGAATAAACATGTGAATGTTTGTGTTTGGCTAGTGTACATGGTGCGGGGAGGGATGGTATCAACTGGTACTTCGATGCCGTTCTCATCGGGGTATATTGTGCCATGGTCTATTCAAGTCATGTCCACTCAGCAAGTGTTAGTGTGCTTGATGCGAGTGGAGCATCAGGGGGAGGACGTGACATTGTGGTTCAGCCGGGTCACCAGACTCTAGCTCTATCTTTACTCAAGTCTTGTCCACTAACATCGCCGTATCTCCATTACCTTAGCGGAACTAATATGTCGTAGGGCATCAGGGGGGGGGGGATGTGGCATTGTGGTTCAGCCTGGTCACCAGACCCTAGCTCTATCTCTATGGATGTATTGAGGGATGCTGGGGTGAGGCATTGGATACATTATTTGACATTAGGGTTGGTTAGTTGCGAGCCCAGTTTGCATGCCCTCACCAACAGGGGCTTACGTGTTGGTATGGGCAACCGGTGCAGCCATGTCATTTTCATGGGGTGTATATTGTCCATGGTGGGTGCATGTGGGGCGACGGTACCATTTTCATTGGGCGTTTCCACACACTCGTGTATAGAGGTGCGGCGGCCACCTATCCTTTCTATAGCACATTGCAAACTTTAAACCAGACCAAAGATATGAATTGATTGCATGCATATGTATTGTTACATTGTTTTGTTTGCTCACTGAGCCGTGATGTGTGCTCACCCTTTCGAATTTGAATACTTTTAGTTGATGATGCAGGTACCATCGTTGAAGATTATATGAATGCTCCAGCGTACGGGAACATAGCAGCGATGGTAGCTGAAGACATAGTGGATACGCATGACTCCTCTTGCGAGTGCAACTCATGCGTATTCGATTAGATTTTGTTTTATTTATTTGGATTTAGTAAAGACATGTATTCGATATTTTATTTATGTCTCAGTTGATTTATCAATAATTTGATATTTATTTATGGTTATCACAGTTAGACCTTAGTTCATTATCTGTAAGATTTTCGCTATTTATTTTATTACCTCTGATTAATGTGGAATGTATTTTGGTTTATCATATATGGGATAGCCCATTTTGAGATCCTGGTTGAACCGTTGGTTTATTGACGGTTCATCACACCATTCTGGTTGGTGCAGAATTGGGGTGTGACAGACACTATGACTCATGCTCAATGGATTGACTTCTAGTCTTACCAGAGAAGGGTAAGTGTCAAGTTATGAGTTGGGAAGGTGTTAGGCACCCAACTCGCCCGGTCAATGGACCGGTCTCCTTCTGTCCTATCCTTTCCTATATTCTTGAAACTTATGTATGTTCAGGTCGTTCAATTTTGCCTAACTAGGCAAATGGGGAACCCTAGACCAAGTTTCTAAGTTGTTCTAACTTAGGGTGCCGCCACATAGACTTGAAAAATAAAATACAAATCAATAGACAAGAAATGGATCAATGAACAAATGAATGATAAAAAAAGAAAAAATAATCATGAATAAAAAAATAATAAATTAAAAGAATAAATAACATAGAAAATACAACAGATAATGGATAACCGAGCTCGAGATCAAGCCGCCTACGTATCCCTGTGCGGTGGGTTTCAAGCCAAACGTTATTTGTGCCAGGTTGTGGTTGTATGTGAGGTGCTCCCTTGGCAAAGGAAGCACGTGTGACCATGGCGAAGGGTGAACTACTCAGAATTCTCTCCACTTCCCGCTGCCTACATATCTCCTTAGAGAATCAGGTCAAATGTTTCCCATCAGTTAATGGGCTGGTGGACCCCACATGGCATTACTGAAGAGGTGCTCGGACCTCAGCTCCCCGCACTCGGAAAGGCAAACTAACATTCTGAAACTGACTAGTCCACAGACCAACTCCCAAACATGGGAGACGAAATGTCCTCAGGCCATAAATGAACGATGACTAGGTTGGAGATTGTGAGGACAAATGTCCATCCACGTCGAAATGGACTGGTGTATGATTTGGAGTCGCCACCTAGATTAAGGTCTAGGACCTAAAATGTAGCCTCATCATGAGATAAGACTTCTATTGACTCATGACCCAACATATCGGCTTTGGTCCATTAGAGAACGGGTAAGCGTTCAAAGTACAGTTTGGGAAGGTGTTAGGCATCCAAAGCTGCCCGATCCAAAAATCGGCCTCCTATATGATTCAACTTTCCTTAGACTCTATGGTTCTGCCTGTTCATGGTCAATGGATGATGACTAGGGCTCATGGGGGATCCTATGTCAAGTTGCTGAGTTCTTCTAGCCTAAATTCAGCCAAACATGTTCTCGAAGTAAGAAAACAAACAAAATATATATAATGAACCGAACCAAAGTTGGTTCAGTGATGGACTGAATCTGAGATGTCCAAAACGTCTCAAATTGCCTACGTATTCTAATCTTGGAAATCAAGTCCAAAAACGTAGTTCGAGACGAAAAGTGATTAAAGTTTAGGGATGTGGATTATGATTAAGCTTTCTTAGATTTAATTTATTCAAGTTGAAGTTTATGCTTGATGGAGATTGAATCTAGAGATAACCTAAATGGATCAAAGTGAATGAGGATATGGATACGGATATGGATATGGATATGGGGAATCTAAGGATACTAAGATGGGGTACCGTACTTGGAGAGTCCTCCAAGTTGCCTACGTATTCCAGAGGTCCTGGAAATCAGGTACAACGTAGTTCGTTTATGGGTTGTACTCTAAGGGAGTAAGTTTTGTACTCTCAGGGAGTGATGTATGTGTATACTCTCAGGGAGTAAGATTTGTACTCTCAGGGAGTAGGGTTGTACTCTCAGGGAGTAGGGTTGTACTCTCAGGGAGTTGGATTTGTACTCTCAGGGAGTAAGGTTTGTACTCTCAGGGAGTAGGGTTGTACTCTCAGGGAGTAGGGTTGTACTCTCAGGGAGTAAGGTATCTATATACTCTCAGGGAGTAAGGTTTGTACTCTCAGGGAGTAAGGTTTGTACTCTCAGGGAGTAGGGTTGTACTCTCAGGGAGTAGGGTTGTACTCTCAGGGAGTTGGATTTATACTCTCAGGGAGTAAGGTTTGTACTCTCAGGGAGTAGGGTTGTACTCTCAGGGAGTAGGATTGTACTTTCAGGGAGTAAGATATCTATATACTCTCAGGGAGTAAGGTTTGTACTCTCAGGGAGTAAGATTTGTACTTTCAGGTAGTAAGGTTGAGGGCACATTGATTGAGGTGTGAAACCATATCTAGGAGTTTCCTAGACTACCTACGTATCTTAGGGTTTTCCCTAAGAATCAGGATCCGCGTAGTTCAGAAATGGCACTGTTCATTGGGTGACCCACTTGGGTCAAAATATGGGTGGTCCAGTCGGACCGAAAGATAATCCTAGATGATCTATGGTTGGATTCATATTACACCTATCTAGATTCTGCATCTTAGGGGAAATGAACTGAGGGGTAGGGATCGTTCTAAACTACCCTTGTCACTTACAACCCTGATTTTGGAATTGTTGGGTTAGGCTTCATGATTCTTGATTAAGAATTTCATCATTTTTCTATTATTACCCTTCCCATGAATGTGGGTGCCTACATGCACGTCCCCACACCTAGGAATGTCTTCTATCAGTGTACATGCATGGCAGTTCGACTAGGGTGTAGCAAAAATAAGTTCTTGTCGACATAAACATCATTCAATCATGGCATCAGCAAGTGTATCAAACATGACAGTGTATTCAAAGCTAAAAGTGCAAGCATTTGAAACATGACAATGTACACAATATGACAGCGTAATCAAGTCAACATGATAGATGCATGGATATAACAAGGTAGACAATATCAGATCATCAATCTAACGGTAATATCTCTTCAAAATGATGATCATGATCAACACTTAAATTTCATCAAAATAGCCAAGATCAACGGCTCAGATCTCATCAAATAGCTATAATCGTGATCAATGACTCATATCTCATCAAAATAGCTATGATCTATGGCTTATATCTCCTATCAAGATATAATCATGATCAGACTAAGAAATCAATGGCTCAGATTCGTCTAAATCAATTATGATCCAGATTCAACAATTAACATCACTCAAAATACCCACGATGACAATCCAACGGTTCAAATTACTCAAAATCATAATCCAATCGTTCAGATTTATCAAAAACATTCATGATCAAGATTTAATGATTTAGATTCACCAAAATCACTTACGATGACAATCCAACGGTTCAAATTGTTTAAGATCATAATCCAACCATTCAGATTCATTTAAATCATTCCCAAAGATAATCTAATGGTCCAGATTGCTAATCATGATAATCCGACAGCTCAGATTGATTAAAAGCATTACCAAAGACCGTTTAATGGTTCAGATTGTCAAGATCACAATCCAACCATACAAATTGATTAACATCACTTCTAAAGATAATCCAAATGGTTTGAATTACTTAAAATTACATCAAAATTTCAGATCAATGGCTATAATCAACTCATTAAAATTCCAATTATATGGTCATGATCAAATCTCATAAAATTCAGATCATGTGGTTGGATCACCCACATTAAAATTTCGATCATATGGTCGGATCATTTTTCATCCCATAAAATTTACAAGCACATCGGATCAATTTCATTATCCAAAACACAAGATCAACAGCCAACATTAAAACACATCCAACATACAAGATCAATGGCCAAAATTGATTGAATCAAATAATCAGATTAATTTTCAAATCAAATGTATCAAATAATCCAAATTTAATTCATCACATAAACATATTAATCATCATATCAAAAAACCCAATCAAACGGCTCAGATTGCATCAAAATCTCCTAACCAAGGTTCAAATCAGTAAGGAGAAGGTTTGATCATGGTGGGGTATGGTCGGTGATGTACAACTAGCAGTGAGCAACAGCAACAAAAAAGAAAACGAAAGCAAAATAGGGGGGATTTACCTGGAAGATTCCTCCCTCTCTCAGCCTTGAATCTTCGACTTCCCTCCTCAATGGTCCAACAGCAGACTTTCCTCCCCTCCTCCGTTTTCTTTTCTTTCTCTCAAATTCACTCTTCTTCTTCTCAAAACCTCTCTGTATTTCTCATTCTCATTTCACATTCTCTTCTCTCAAACTTTTCTATCCTCAGTAATCCCTATCTTTCGGTTCCCAAGTCCCTTCTCTTCTTGGCTTCTCCCGGCCAAATTCCTCCCCCTTCCTCTTTTTTTCTCGGGCCTAACTCCCCATCATCCCCTCTCTTTTTTTTTTCATCTAACTCCCCCATCCTCCTTTTATCTCTCCTCTTCCTCACTTTCTCCCTTTCCAGATTCCATGGCTGGGGTTGATAGGTGGGATGAGGTGCACGGCTGGGGGGATGGGCTCATGGCGGGTGGCATGATGGGTGAGTTGTTGGGTGTTGGCTCAATGTGAGATAGATTGTAGGTAGGATGGAGGTGCACGGCTGGGGGCATGGGCTCATGGCGGGTGGCATGCCGGGGTTGGGCTCAAGGAGAATGGGCGGTAGAGTGGTTTTGGGAAGAAGAGTTGTCGAGCAGGAGAGGGGGCTGGTCAGTGTGGTCCAGTGTGTGGGTGTTGGCTCAAAGTGAGATAGATTGTAGGTAGGATGGAGGTGCACGGCTGGGGGCATGGGCTCATGGCGGGTGGCATGATGGGTGAGTTGTTGGGGGAATGGGCATGGAGAAGGTGGAGGTGGCAACACCTCCATCTTTCCCTCCCACCACTCTCTCCTTCCATTCTCTCTCTCTCTTTCTCCCTCTCTCCCTTCCCATTCTCTCTCTCTCTTCCTCTCTCTCTCTTCATCTCCCTTATCGGGTTCTTCTCTTTATCGGATTCATGGCCGAATATATATATATATATATATATATATATATATATATATATATATATATATATATATATATATATATATATATAATATAATATAATATAATATAATATAGTATAAATAGTATAATAATATAATATATAAAAAAATATATATAATATAACATATATAAAACATATATTATATAATATATAAATGTATATATATAACAAGTACATACACATGGGTCGACCCGACTCGATCTGGGCCGGTCTGGGTTGGGTCAGACTGGACTGATTGAGTTTAACTGGGTTAGACTGAATTGGGCTTGAGCTGGGTTGGGCTGAGTAAGAATGGACTGGATCGATTTCTCTCTATTACGGATCCTTACAGCTTGCAATTCCGCATGAAAAATTTCGACGGCTTCTGTCTCAGATCTTCCACGTCCACTTTGAAGAGGACGGACAAAGGAGCACACTGGTGCTCGAATCGCCTGATTCGGATGTCAGATGAACAAAATATGAAGAATTGAAGCTTTGACGATAATTCGGCTAGCAACTTTGCATGGGACCCACAGGCGGCTTCTGTCCAAAATTCTTTACGTCCGCTTTGTAGAGGATGGACAATGGAGCACAGTGGCACTTGAATCGTCTGATTCGGACTTCGGATGATCAAGATATGAAGAATTGGAGTTTCAACGATAATCCTACTGGAAACTTTGCATGGGACCTGCTGGCGGCTTCTGTCCAAAATTCTTTACGTCCATTTTGAAGAGGACAGACAATGGAGCACAGTAGCGCTTGAATCGTCGGATTTGGATGTCGGACGATCAAGATATGGTCGAATGAAGTTTGATCGATTTTAATCATGATAATTTACCCAATAAATCCTTAATTTATGATAATTTACAGAAAAACCCTTGGATTTAATAAGCCAATTTCACTCTGACTAGAATCGTGACATCTTCTTCGTTTGATATCGGAATTGAGTGATTCTGGTATCATTTCGAAGGTATTTTCATGACCTTGCTGTAGGACCCGCCAACATCAGCTTTGAAATCACCGCTTAGTGTCCAAATCTTGAATTGACCCGCAACCTTTTCGAATCCATTTATCATAACTCTTGCACACTGGGGCACTTTGGCTCCACTCAGAACACCATAGAGAGCACACAGGGACTAACTGAATGCCAGTTTGAAAGAGTTTCACTCGCCCCACCTTTCTTGCTATTTACATTCCAGTATGGCTGTCCTAGCAAAAATGGGGTGCTTACAGAGATCAAACATGATCCCAACTGTCGTTTGGAAGTATGCAAGCATGACACATTTTTTTAATTTTCTTTTCTTTCTTTTTTTTTTGTATTTTTCTTGTAAGGGGGGAAAACATGGGATCAACCTTAATGGTTGAGCGGACCCACGGCCTAGGCGGGGCCACAAGTTAGCATGGGGTTTGAGAATCCCAACAAAGAATGGACTCATTGAAGTCACCCTTAAATTTCACAACGTTGGGGGAGGGGACACACACATCAAACTAAGCATAAGAATCAATTCAAACCAAGCATATAAAATTGGGATCAAACCCATGCATGAGGCAACATGTATAAGCAGACATGTAAATCACATGAGACAACAATAGATGACAAAAAATCATATGGGCCAGTGTGATGGTGCCTAAGGAATGAAGAAACAATGTGTAGCAGCTGTTTACAGAAAAAGCTAACATGGGATGGGAACTGATCTACTTGGAAAATGATGAAACTCAGCATATGGAGACCAAACAAGATTGACAAGTCAAAGTAAAATAATAGGTTTCAGCAAGACAAAGCAAATTATAAAAAGAAAAGCAAAAAGGATTAAAAGAGAACAAATGGTTAGCCATAAACTGTACTGAGCCGAACACAAATCAGCAAGCAATATAAGTTGCAGGTAACATGAGAGAAACAAATTTAGGCATGAGAAGGTGCTGAGCTCAACATGATTAAACCAAATCTATAAGATGCCAGATCAAAACCCAATTTAATTAAACCAAAATCTCGGGATTGAAACAAGCATTTACCCATATATAGCTAATGATGAAGGCACATGGGCAACAATTAAAGAATGATTTATATGCCCTGTAGATTATGGATAAAGAGACAAACAACTAGAAATTGAAAAGAATAAGCATGGAGATGGAATCACACAATGATGAATCAGCATAGCAGCTCAAAAATTAAAAAATAGATTCGGAAACTGATGAACAACATAACATGGATTGATTCAAAAAAATAAAGAGGGGTAGCAAGATCACATAAAAGCAACAAATTAAACCTCTACTCTGAACAATATTCCCACTCAACCATTTAAAATTGAATCTCAGTAGAAAACCCAATAAAATCTGAACCTATCACTGAGAAACATGTAGAACAGTAAACTAACCCCTTGTATGGCACTAACTGTGGACAGAATATGAGAATAAAAGAGAAAAATCCAAGTTCAAAATGAATTGAATTTTGGCAAGCAAACAAACACTATAAAATGCCCCTGTGAAGCTAAAAAGAACAGTAGTCAAACCTAACCGAACAGTCTGCCTATGGAAAACAATTTTTAGTAGGAAAGAAGAAAAGAACACAAAAATCTAATCCCTCAATACCGAGACCAACTGAGAACAGAGGGATAAGACCATCGCTTAATCCTAAGAAAAACATGGCCGAAACCAACATCCATTCAGAATAAGAAACACTCTAGTTAAAGAAATCAGCAGCATGTTCGGGAAGAAATAGAACTTAGCATACCATGAACAACAACATATCCCGGCAAGGAGAAGGTATATTCAGAAAAAAAAAATGAAAATATAAATGTCAAACGAATTGGACTCACCTGAGTGGCCTAATAGAAATTACAATCGAACTGTACCGAAGCTGGTTTGGTAGCTCAAGAATCGTCGGCCAGGTCAAAGAAGAAAAAACCACAAGTGTGCGATTTCTTCTTCTTCCTTCTCTCTTCTTTTTGCTCACTTCTTCCCGCAATCTCTCTCATTGCTTTCCTTCCGCTACTGCTCTCTTTCTCTCTTGATTTCTCTCTGCTCTCACGGCTCCTCTTTCTCCATCTCTTTCTTTAATCTGGCGGAACCCTTATTCTCCTTCTGCATTCTCAGTTTCTTGCCCTATTTTCCACCCGTCTCTTTCTGTTTTCCTCTCTTATTCACAGCTGTAGCTGCCCTCAGTCCCCATTATTTTCTCCTTGCTTCTCACTCATTTCTCTCACCCCTTGTTGCTGCCTTTCTTTCCTCTTCAATCAGAATGACGAACCCTCATCATTACGATTTTTCTAGGGTTTTTCTAACCCCTTATCCAAAGACCAAGATGCCCTCAACTTGGTTTTATTTCTAGATGACCGAACCTAAATTACTATATATAAAAAATAAAAAAATAAAAGAAAACCTATTACCTAATCAATATCCTAAGCCCAAACCCAAGCCCATTAGCCTAGTACCTATTGACACCTAATCTAAACCTAGCCCAAACCCATTGTTCTATATCCTAAACACAAGCCTAACCTAAACCCAAACAAAATCAATAATTTTTTTCCTTTTTTTTATATATATTTTTCATAATAATAAAAAATGCATGAAAAAACCTAATATGACCTAAATGACAAAAAAAAAAATGCCCTCAATAAGAAATAGTCCAAAATGGGGGTCTTACACATAGGTCACATGGTCTCACTACGGACCATAGGTGCGATCGTAGCCCCCAAACATGCCACCATAGGTCCAAAATTCATTAGTTTTTTTAGTTTTTGACTGTTTGCTTCAATACAAACTTATCCAATTAACCACAACAAATAAATTTGACTTGTGACTTGTGACTTACCTCATCTTGTGATTTCTTCATATAATTGGTTCATTTGAGCCAATTATGATGGGAAGACTGGTCACGACAAGAGAACGTAAGGTTATACCGGGTTCGTGGCGTGCGGGTCTTACAACATCGCCACCAACCTTGACTGAACCAACCTACCATTCTGATTCTTTCCTTACATTATCACAGAGAAACCTAGGCCTCAAACATAATCCTAGAATAGAAGATCCCAAACCATGAGACATGGGTGCAATCTTGTAGAATCACTTAGCTCACAGAAGGAAATTGGCCCCAAGAGAAGAATAATTGTTCTCCAAGTAACAAATGTCAAACATACCTCTGCTATGATCTTGCTTATTTAGTAGTCTATCAACCCATTGATCCTTACTAATTTGAAATTATTCATAGAATTCCAGAATGTATGGCTAGTGTGAGTGGATTGGAGGTATGATAATTTAGGTTTCCAACATACTAGATAACAGATGACAGTCCTCCACCCCTTAAATCATTCATGGAAAGTCTGTTTCCAGCTTTATTAATTATCTTATGAGTCTTCTTCTTACTTCACGGTTGGAGAATATTTGTCTAGGTCTATCTTTAAGTTTCCTTAACTGTTGGGTTCTTTCATAATAGTTGAGTTAACTTAGGATTCTCTGGAAGAATATAGGATATTTCCTTTTCTATTTGTATTAGTTATCTTTATTGATTGAGTCACTTTAGGAATACTCTTCATGGGTGCTGTTCATAGTTCCAAGAACAGCCCCTTGTCTTCCACGATCTTCTTCTCCTCCTCTTATTCACTCCCTTAGCCCACCAGTGCCACCACCAATATATCTATCCCATCCCTTGGTGCTTCTTGATCAGCACCACCGATGGAAACAAGATTGAAGCATTTCAATTTCATTTAGGAGCATAAATTTTATTTTTATTTAAGAGCAGAAGTTACAAAACAGGGCCAAGAAGATGAAATTGCTACTTGTGGGCCTGATTACGACTTAAGTAACTTGAGTGGGTAGATCATAAATGTTGTCGCTGAAATCCGTAAGGGGATTAACCAAGACAGACAATATGGAACTCTTAATGAAACAATGGAGTTCCTTATCAAACAAAGGGTTCCCTGAGGTATTGTTGATCAATGAAAATCCCTTTTCCCCTCCGAACTTGGATATATGAAAGAACTTAAGTGAAAGCAACCAAGATAAGAGATAAGCAACAAGATGGAGAGAAAGAGTTTTCCCTTAGATTTCACCAGCCTCTTCTTACATGCTTTCGTGTTACATATATATAGATTCACAAAAAATGTGAACCTTTCTTTTTTAGGCCTGCTATCTTATGGCTGTCACTATTCGATTATTAGCTATTAGGATATAGTAGGTTAACAGGCCTACGACCCCCTAGTTCATGCTACAACGTCACGCCAGCCACTTTTCTACCCCCTTAGATCTTTTTCGACCCCCTTTTGGGCTATGTTCACCATAACCACCAAATATCTATTTCTGTCATAATGCTTCTTCCAAGTAATATTGTGACGCCCAGCCGATTTGGACCGAGATCTTACGAACCGGCGGGTCAGATCAGCATATCTTTCATTAATGGTTGTTGTCAGCATTTATGACCATTAAAGACAATCCATTAATGATCCAACCACCCTTGTCTACCTGTCACATCTTGTCCAAGTCAGATTGGAGGGTCGAACATGAGCTTTCTACAATATTCCCCTTAATTCCCTCTTTCCAATATCATGGATAAGTGCCACGTGGTCACCATCTGAAGTCCTTCTGAAATTCCTTTTCTATGGTTGGACGCAACCATCAACCATTATTTTCCCCAACAGAAAGAACCCCCTTGTCTCCTTTGTGAGTCATTTCGACCGAAGGAGACACATTTTAAAGGGAAAATATCATATTATGAGTGGCGTCTGAAACGTTTTCATCGTGATTAGGGTTAGTCCTGATTTTCAAGACTCTTGGTGCCATTTCTATTTCCATCGAGCCGTTGCTTTTTGAATAGTGATCGTCTCCCACCACTTATTGCTCATCGTATTCGTCCACGCGTCGTTTCCCCATCAAGCGTTACGTCCGCCTTTTTCCCATCAGTCGCAAAGCTCAAGAACCTTCATGACTGCCAGGTTGGGACCCACTGGTCAATAAATCTATAAATATCTTCTTCCTTCTCCTCATCTCTTCCTTTACACACTTAATTTTTGTAGAACATTTTCGCGAAAGCTTTTATTCTCAAGATCTTACCGGCTCTGCTTCCCCCGGCTTGTAAGAGGGTCATCATTTTCGTAGAGGGTTCCGGCGTCTAGACATTATCGGAGTAAGTTTCGTCCTTGACCTTTGTATTTCTTTACTTCTTCCTCAACCAACCATGGCTCGGGACAAAGCCATTGTCAGTCATGCTTCAGAACCTACCCTCCGTTGGTCGCCTCCCCCGTGATCAGACCAGGGCGGGGAGAGCTCCAGTGGCCATCCTGGGAGCACTCCCCCAACTGTCCCCAAGGAGGCTAGCCCTCTCTGCGTGGCTTCCTCTGTGAAGTCTCTCATGACCAAACCCAAGTTCCAAGAGCTTAGGGTTACCTTTCGCGTCCCCGATTCTGTGGAGTTGATCGTTCCAACCCCAGAGGATCGGGCCTGTGACCCCTACTCTCACCAGATGGTGGTAAACCTCAATATGTTCTTGTCCGGTTTTCGCTTTCCCTGTCACCCTCTAGTCTTTGAAATCCTCGACCTTTATGGCTTAGCCCCCACTCAGATTACACCAACTCTTGGGCTCACATTCACTCCATCATTTTCTTTCTTAGATGTAGAGAACCCCCCACCCTGAGGTTTTTCAAATTTCTGTTCGACGTGGGCGTCCTGTTCTAGCGTGACCACTCGACCCATAAGTCCAAACCCAACGGGATCTATTAGTTTTTCTGTCGAAACTTAGATATAGTTCCCGCCATGATAGAAACCACCCCCTCCTCTGTTCCTCATTGGAAAGAGAGATTCTTCGGAGCCATGATTAGGAGGGTCCACACTCTGCAAGGAATATGTTCTTTCCCCATCGGGAACTGATGGCAGTTTATCGACCCTTCCGTAGTGGGGGTCGCCCCACCTCTTACATCGCTCGAGATGGAGACCCTTGAACGGGTGAAAGATTGAGGGAGGGTCGTCTAGTTCAAGGACCTGTCCAACAACCAGTTCCTACTCTTATATGGATTGAGTAAGTTTCAGTGTGGTGCTAACCTTCGTTTTTATGCTTATCTGCAAATTCCGATTCTAACATCTTCTTGTTGACCTGTGCTGCAGTAGAAGGCTTGGACGACAGCATATGGGAAGATATGATGGGGACAGATCTGTTCCGACACTAGCAACGGGAAAGGGAAGAAATAGCAGCTGTTGTGGCCTATAAATTGGCGGCTCTTGAGAGGGCCACTGATGCTGCTCCCCATATTCCTCATGAAGCACCGTCAATCCCTACTGAAAGCACCCCCCAGAGGCTGTCGCTCCTTCCCTCGAACCCGAGTCTTCGACCATTCCACCCATTAGAGGTTCTGAACCAGAAGCTCCTCCGGAGTTGCCAACTTCTGACCCCCTCCCTTCAGCCAGAGCGTCCACCCTGCCGCCAGTAATTGATGTGGACGAGGATGGTAAGTACACTTTCTTGTGACTTTTGCTGTCCTGCAAACCTCTTGTGTGATTTTAATCTTTCTCGTTCTGCTCTCTTTTTACAAAGGATGATAATGACGAAGCCACTGTAGCGGAGACAGTGCATAGGCTGAAGAGGAGAAGGCTAGATTCTGAGACCCCCCGCCGCATTTACCCGGAGGATACCCCTCAGGACATTCTGATGCGGATTTCGGTTGGACCTCCACCCCTGCAAACGCTTCTGGCTGGAGAGACCCTCGTCGACCAGGCTTGCCCCAGGTCCCCCGACGAGCCAGCGCCAGTTAACCCTGCGCCGCCTAACCCTCCTTGTCATGTCGAGCCCACTTCTCCACCATCCATCCCTTCGACGACGGCTTTAGACTCTGGATTCACCGCCCCTTCATTCTCTGCGCCCACTACTTTAGTTCCTCATCTGTCTCCCTCGAGTTTGGCCATTTCTCTTATGGCCCTTCCTGGTACGTCTTCCCTCCTTACAGACTCTACTGTGGTTACTTTTTCTCCTCTTTTTCATATAGAGCTGCCTTCCATGACCCCTCCTTCCTTCCTCCAACCATCTGCTTCCTCTATGTCAGTTGAACCTTCTTCCCTACCCTTGGGGCCATCTCCCGTCCTTCCTTTAATCAGCTCTACTTCCATCGCCGTTGGCCCAAGCTCTATGGGCATCAAGTCTTCCATATTCGCACCCTCCTAGAAGGTGCGCTCCATGGACAGTGGGCTATATGACAGCCTGGTGGCCCAAGATATCATTCATCATGCCTCTCTTCCTGCTGATGACGAGGTGTTCAAGCGTGTCCCCTTGGATAGTATCGACCGGGATCAATGCGCAGCTTTGTATCAAGTACGTCCCCCTACTTCTCCCTCCTCCTTTTTTTTCTTTTTATTTTTATTTTTTTCTTATATATACATCCCTTTCTAACCAATATTTTCATGTTATCTTCCTTGTCACAGTTGATGTGCGGGTCGAACTATTACAAGAAAATGTTGTCAGGTTCAGTAAAGAAATTGAAGGACATGCACATTATCGCCCAGGAGAACCATAAGCTGATGGTCATCGCTTAGGCTGAGCGCGATCAGGCCACCCAGGCTTGAGACGCGGCTATTGCTGCTCAGGCGGAGGTCGAGGGACGGAGGAACGACGCTGAGGAGAGAGCCAAGGAAGCCGAAGAACGAGCCATAGAGGCAGAGGAGGTGTCACACCCCAATTTCGCACTATTCAGAATGATGTGATGAACCACTTACAAACCAACGGTTCAATCAGGATCTCGAGTAGGCTATATCGGTGTTATCTAAACCCCATACATCCATAATCATAATCAGAGTAAATACACCATAGTGGAAGTCTTATAATAAAATGAACTGAGAATCTATTGTGATATCAATATTTAAATAACAAATTATTCTGTATCAACTAAGACATAAATAAAAAAATATCAAATACATGTCTTTAATAAATCCAAATAGGTAAAACTAAAAATGTAATCGAATACACATGAGTTGCACTCGCAAGAGATGTCATGTGTATCCACTTCATCTTCAGCTACCATCGCTGCAATGTTTCCGTATTCTGTAGCATTTATATAATCTTCAACGGTTGTACCTGCATCATCAACTAGAAAAATATTCGACGTCGAAGGGTGAGCACACATCACGGCTCAGTAAGCAAACAAAACAATACAACAATACATATGCATGCAATCAATTCATATCTTTGGTCTGGTTTTACGTTTGCACTGTGCTATAGATAGGATAGGTGGCCACCGCACCTTTATACACGAGAGTGTGGATACGCCCGATGACTCTCACCGTCGCCCACATAATCCATAATGAACATTGTACAACGAAGGTCACGTTTATCGATGCATAACTCCATACCAACAAATTAACCCCTGATGGCTAGGGCTGCAAATGGGGCTCACTACTAACCAATCCTAATGTCAGCCAATGTATCCAAGGCCTCACCCCAGCATCCCTCAGAGCACCCGTAGAGATAGAGCTAAGGCCCCTCGGTAGAGTATAGGACTCAAGGACCGAGACCCTCTTTGATGCCCTACGTCGCAATAGTTCTGCTAAGGTAACGACGATACGACGATGCTAATGCACAAGACTTGAGTCAGAGATAGAGCTAAAGTGTCCGGATCAAACATCGCATAACACCTCCCCTGATGCCCTACTCGCATCAAGCACACTAACCACACACAAACATTCACATGTCTATTCCTAGCATTAATCATCATCATCATATTATAAGTAGACAAAATTAAATATGCATGAACAATAATAGCAGGAATATTGGATGACATGTTGAATGCACATTACAATCATATTCGCATAGAATCAAGCATGGCATTGGACTCAAGAAAATAAAAGTAGTTTATTATTAACCAATTAGTTTAGGTCTTGTTCCCTCACCTTAGCTTACTAATAGATACTCTTTCAAGCTTTAGAATCACCTTTATATTGCTATTATATTGCTAGAAGACCTAACAAAGTCGATAAAATTTAATTAGAATTTATTCTAATTTTTAAAATCATTCTATTAACTGAGGGTCGGAGGTAGGGTCTGAGTTATGACCGACCCCTGGTGCGACCCTCCCCTAATCTGGACTTCCAGAACCCTGGGGGTCAATACTCAGGGTCACATAGGGTCGGATGGTCATCGAGCCTCTGTGCGACCCCCTGTGGGTTTTGGTCAATTTTCCTCCTTTTAGTCCATTCTTCGTGTTTGGGGTCCTATGGCTTGCTCCTACAGTCCATTCAACATACATTCCATGGTCTAGAACCATGAATCATCCACCTATACAGCTTTTATGTATTCTCCCATGATTTTTCATGGAAACCTAACCATGGGTTGATGGTTTGGATTTCTCCGAGATCACACTCTCATCCTTATCTAACCTAAGGTCTGTAAAAATTCATGAAATTAGTATCCATACCTGAAAAGAATACTCCTTCTCTGTAATTCTTCTCCTTTTTACTTTTTCTTCTCTCTCTTGCTTCTCTTCTTCTTCTCTTCGTTCTCTTCTCTTTCTCTCAATTCAATTAGAGTTGTAAAAGGAGTGAAAGAGGCTTAGGGACGTCCTATTTATAGGGTGGAAACTCCTAAACTAAGTCCCATTGAGATTTGGAAGGAATCCAATCGAAATTTGGAAACTTTCTTAATTTCAGTTTCTGGCAGCAAATGAGGGTTGATGAGAGGGTCGATGATCCCATCGACCCTTGGTTTCCCAAAGTGTTCGACCCCCTCTGTAAAACAGGGGGTCTGACTTTCTGTCTTGGGGGGTCCGACCCTCCCTTGCTGGGTGTAAGACCCGCACTCTGAAAACCCGGTCTAAACCTTGGTTTTGTGTCATGACAGGTCTTCCGATCATCACAGGGCCAGACGGGGCAAGCGGATAGCAAACAGGTACAAAATCAGACCGAAGGTTATCAATTATACCTGATTTTAGGTATACTGGTCGATGGTACCGGTCGACCGGTATAGTCTGCGCAGCAAAGTGCGGAAAGCCAGAAATTGACTTCTGAGGGTCCCACTTTCCTGATTTCGAACCCTAGAAGTTTCTTAATCCTAATAGGGTTACTAAACCCTATTTCTAGCCTATAAATACACCCTTAAGCCTCCTCAAATCCTTTCCATTGTCTCTCACAAACCCTAGAGAAGAGAAAGAGGTGGAAAAGGAGAAGGAGCTAGGAGGAAGAAGAAGGAGCTGCCATTACGTTCGACGACGCTCTCATTACGCCAGTCAACGGTAAGTGTTTGAATCCATCTTCTTACCCGATGTTAGTTGTGTGGGTGGATAAATACCATGCAAAGTAGGTATTGATCTAAAATCCTAAATTGGCCAATAAACCCTAAGTTGCCGTCAAACCCTAGATTCAAGTTTCGAGATGATATTCATCGAAACGAGACTTGAATGAGTTGGGGATAACTCTAACTCAAAGCCTAGACTTAGAATGGATAGGAGAAACCCCGAAAATCCATGGAGGATGATCGTTGGCAGTTGAAAAACCCATGCATGGTCTTCCGGAGACATACCGGTCGACTATATCGGTTGCACATGGTGCGACCGGTATGTTGCGACCGCTACGTCTCGGGAGGTTATCTGTGGGGACCGGCTGACCATACCGGTCGCCAGTCTTTCCCACAGAGCTGCGACCGGTATGTTGCCACCGGTCAGCTCTGTGAGGGTATTTGTAACCCTGTTGGTTTTCGATCAACATGAGACTCTAAGAATGTTATTTTAATGAAACCCTAATAATGTTGTAGGACTTTGTGACTTGTCGTTTGGATCTTGCGACGTGGAGCAAGTTATCGAACGAGCGTCAGGTAAGGGAATCTGACCTAAACCTAATAATTTATGGACGGTAAATCGTTGTTAATCATTGAATATCTATGATGTGATGTTTGTGCATATTCACATGCCATCCTTTACTTTCAGTTATTATTACTGTTCATGCATTGATAGGATGTGATTGTTAGGCATGTGATTATTTTCGTTGGTGTGTGGAGTGGGGCATGGGCCTGGGATCGCTCTTCACACTAGCACCTTTTGTAGTATTCTGTCTTAACATGCTTGGTACGGGTGGGGTATCAGGGGAAGGTCGTGGTACGGTGGTCTCCGATATTGATGTTGTCCCAGCCATTGTTATGTGGTACTGAGGATTCCGAGTCGACGCTGGCTTGTCCACGATGCTTTAGCTCTATCTCTATACCGTTGGGAGTTATGTTGGGATAGGGTCTACCTGCGTATTGTTTCTATCCTAGTGTGTCAGTTGCGGATAGAGTATCAGGGGAGGTGTGGGAATGCCTTAGCTCTATCTCTATGCCATAGACGGCTGTGCTGGGATAGAGCATACATTGTTGACATATAGGATTGGTTAGTTGCGAGCCCTGACCAATAGGGGCTTAGGTACTGGTATGGGTAGAGTATCAGGGGAGGTGCGGGTATACCTTAGCTCTATCTCTATCCCATGATGGGTGCATGTGGGTTGGTGGTAGTGTGATCTACTGTGCGATGCCACACACTCGTGTATAGAGGTGCGAGGGCCACCAAACCTTTCTATAGCACATTGCAAACTTAAAATCAGACCACAACATAAACTGATTGTTACTCATGCATAATCTTGTGAAACTGTCTGATTGTCTTACTGAGCTGTGTTGTGAGCTCACCCTTTGTGCACATCTTGTTTTAGATATGGATGCAGGTTATACTGTAGACGATTATGTGAACGCTCCGGTGTATGGAGGTGTAGCTGCTCTGGGTGTACAAGCAGGGGAGGACGAGCATGATGCTTCATGCGAGTGCCCTTTCTGCGTCTACCTGTGATGGATTTTTATTTATTTGTTTCAGTTATTTTTGGTTGGATTAAAGTGATGTAAGAGATATTATATTATGTGTTTGATTTGAATAATTGAATATTTTATTTAAATTATCAATAGATACTCGGTTCATTCTATTTAAAGTCTTCCGCTGTACTATGTATATTTATATTCTGATTGTGGTTATGTGTAATGGTTTGTATGAGTGGGCACGGCCTATTCGAGATTCTGGTTTGAATCGTTGGTTCAATGACAGTTCACTCACACCATTCTGGTTGGATCAGAATTAGGGTGTGACACTGGGTATGCGACCCTCCCTTTAAATTAAGTGTTTTTGGGTCAATTTGATACCTGAGATCACGATCTCCTTCACGCCCTTGGTCCATTCATCTCATCCAGGATGGGTAAACCTGGTTCAAGGTGGTAAGACCGGGTTAGTTTGATACAGGTCTTACAACTTCCCCCTACTTATAAAAATTTCATCCCCGAAATTGTACGTACCTTCTGAATCAAATAAGGGAGGGTATTGCTTCCGCATAGTATTCTCTTCCTCCCAAGTAATTTCTTCCAAGTCTCTACTTTTTCAAATGACCTTAACATAATAGATATCTCGGTTGCATAGTCGTTGAACCTTTCGACTGGTGATTTCTGTTGGTGTTACTTCAAATGTCAATTCATCAGTCAATTTCGATAGATCTACTGTCAAGACGTGTGTTGGATCCTTGACATACTTCTTCAATAGGGAAATATGAAATACGTCATGCACACTTGACATAGATGGTGGTCCACATCATCCCTACAGGTATGCTTTCTCATTTTTACTTGTTTTTGGGTTTTCATTTCTAGGTTTTTGTCCATTTAACTTGTATTTTTCAAATTAAACTTTTTTCAACCGTAAAAATTCGATTTTTATTGGGGGCTTTTGTTATTGGTGTCTCGAGGAACGAAAACCCTCAAAATTTTTTGAGTTTCATCGGTTGGTTATCGAGAACTTGGATTTTTGATCTTTTTGCCCTAATTTGTTCGAAAATTTTGATTTCTCGCAATTTCTTCAAATTGGACTTCATTAGCTAGAATTTCCTACTGTCTGAATGTTGTAGGACATGTTGGGACCTACGTAAGTCCTCCTGCCCACGTGTCTGGGTGACAAGTGAGGCTTTTGGCCAACTTACGTCATTATAATGTCAAAATTTTAGATTTCTATCTTATTAACATATTATCTGTTTTCTTTTCTTTCTTATTGGCAGATACCATGGCTCGTACCAAGGTACCCAGTGTCACACCCAAATTTTGGTCTATTCAGAATGATGTGATGAACCGCTAAATAACCAACGGTTCAACCAGGATCTCAAATAGGCTATCCCCGCGTTATCCAAACTTACACACATCCGTAATCATAATCAGAGTAAATACACAATAGCGGAAGTCTTATAATAACATGAACTGAGAATCTATGTGATATTAAAATTTAAGTAACAATTTATTCTGTATCAACCGAAACATAAGTAAATATCAATACAAGTCTTTAATAAATCCAAATAAAGAAACTTATAAAAAATCTAATCAAATACACACGAGTTGCACTCGCAAGAGGAGTCGTGTGTATCATCTTCAGCTCCGACTTCCATTGCTGCCACGTTCCCGTCGCGAACGCACCCATGTAGTCTTCAACCGTATAGCCTGCATCATCAACTAAAAATATTCGACGTCGAGGGGTGAGCACACATCACGGCTCAGTGAGTAGCCAAAACAATGCAACAATACATATGCATGCAAAAACTCAATTTATATCTTTGGTCTGGTATATAAGTTTACAGTATGCAATAGAAAGGTTTAGGTAGCCAAAGGTCGCGTTTATTGACTCCGCCTCTATACACGAGTGTGTGACGTTACCCGAAGATCACGTTTATCGTCAACTCACATGCACCCAACCATGAACATTATATAACAAAGGTTACGTTTATTGCTATATAGTGCCATACCAACACGTACCCCTGTTAGCGAGGACTGTAAACTGGGCTCGCAACTAACCAATCCTAATGCCAAATAGTGTATCCAAGGCCTCACCCGGCATCCCTCGGAATGCCCATAGAGATAGAGCTAAGGCCCCCGGTAGAGTCGAGAGACTACAAGGACCGAGACCACCTCCCCTGATACTCTACGACATAATAGTTCTGCTAAAGTAACGGTGATACGACAATGCCAATGCACAAGACTTGAGTTAGAGATAGAGCTAAAGTGCTGAGACCCGCCAAAGGTTAACGTTTATTGACGTTCTCATCACACCTCTCCTGATACTCGCTCGCATGAAGCACATCAACCACACACATACAAGCACATGCCTATTCCTATCATCATCATCATCATCATCATCATGTTATAAACAATAAAGTAAATATGCATGAACAAGTAATAGAAATATTGGATGGCATGCTGTATGCACATTACAAACATATTCGCATAGAATCAAACATAGCATAGGACTCAAGAAATAGAAAACAATTTATTATTAACCAATTTAGTTTGGGGTTAAGGTTCCTCACCTTAGCGTGCTATAAGATACTTTTCCAAGCTTTAAATTCACCTTTACAATGTTATTGTATTGCTAGAAGACCTAACAAAATCGATAGAATTTAATTAGAATAAATTTTGAATTTAAAAACCATTCTGTCAACTGAGGGTCGATGCTAGGGTCGATGCTAGGGTCGATGGGTCTATCGATCCTCCCTCCATTCTGAACTTTCCGAATGCTGAGGGTTGATGGTCAGAAACACCTAGGGTCAGATGGTCATCGACCCTGGGTGCGACCCTCGGTGCACTCTAGTTCAATTTCCACTTTTTAATCCATTCTTCGTGTTTGGGGTCCTATGGTTTGCTTCTACATTCCATTAAACATTCATTCCATGGTCTGAACCATGAATCATCCTCCTAGATGGCTTTCATGCATTCTCTTAGGGTTTTCCATGAAAACCTAACCATGGATGGATGGTTTGGGTTTCTCCGAGATCACTCTCTCTCCAATAACTATCCTAAGGTCTGTAGTAACTCATGGAATTAGTATCCATACCTGAGAAGATTAATCTTTCTGTGCAACTCTTCTCCTTTTTGCTAAGTTCTCTTGCTTGCCTCTCTTCTTCCTCTTTTCCTTCTCCTCTCTTTCTCTCAATTCAATTAGGGTTGTGAAAAGAGTGAAAGTGGCTTAGGTACATCCTTTAAATAGAGTAGGAACATCCTAAATAAGTCCCTCTGAGATTTGAAAAGAATCCCAATCGAAAAATATAGAAATTTCCTAATTTCCACATTCGGCAGAAACCGAGGGTCGATGATCCCGTCGACCCTAGGGTCTTAAGCTGTCCGACCCTCCCTCCAAAACCGAGGGTCGACTTTGTTTTTTGGGTGGTCCGACCCGCTTAGCTGGGTATGCGACCCTTCCCTAATTTAAGTATTTTTGGGTCGATTTGATACCTGGGATCTCGATCTCCTTCATGCCCTTGGTCCATTTGACTCGACCATGATGGGTAAACCTGGTTCAAGGTGGTAAGACCGGGTTAGATTGACACGGGTCTTACAACTCCCCCCAACTTATAAAAAATTTCGTCCTCGAAATTGTACGTACCTTCTGAATCAAATAAGTAAGGGTATTGCTTTCGCATAGCATTCTCTTCTTCCCATGTAATCTCTTCCATGTCTCTACTTTTCCATGTGACCTTAACATAATAGATATCTCTGTTGCGTAGACGTTGAACCTTTCGACTAGTGATTTCTGTTGGTGTTACTTCAAACGTCAAATCATCAGTCAATTCCGGCAAATCCACTGTCAAAACATGCATTGGGTCTTTGACATACTTTTTCAATAAGGAAATGTGAAATACGTCATGCACACTTGACATAGATGGTGGTAGTGCTAACTGATTAGCCACTTTTCCACGCTTAGCTAAAATTTCATACGGCCCGACATATCTTGGACTTAGTTTCCCTTTCTGTCTGAACCTCTTCAATCCTCGCATAGGCGATACCTTCAAAAATACTTTATCACCTACGGCGAACTCCAGATCTCTGCGTCGAGTATCTGCGTATTGCTTCTGACGGTTCTGAGCTGTTCTCACTCTTTCCTTGATAATATCGACCACTCGACAAGTCTCTTCAACAAATTCCGGTCCAACAATACTACGTTCCCCAACTTCATTCCAAAACAAGGGAGTTCGACACTTCCTGCCATATAGTGCTTCATAAGGTGACATCTGTATAGTAGCCTGATAGCTGTTGTTATAGGAAAACTCGATCAATGGTAACTTTTCGTCCCATGATCATTTGAAATCAATCACACATGCTCGTAGCATATCTTCTAGAATCTGGATTATACGTTCTGACTGTCCATCCTGCGTGGGTGGAATGCGTCTTGAACTTCAACGTTGTACCCATTGCCTTTTGCAATCCTTCCCAAAATTTGGAAGTAAATCGTGGATCTCTATCAGACACAATGCTTTCTGGAACACCATGTAATTGAACAATATTATCCACATACAACTTTGCTAACCTTTCGAGTGTATATTGGGGTCGTATTGGTATGAAGCGAGCTGTCTTAGTCAGACGGTCCACAATCACCCAAACTGCGTCAACTACTCGAGGAGTCAATGGTAGCCATGTGACGAAGTCCATAGTGATGCAGTCCCATTTCTATGCTGGTTCTAGTAATGGTTGTAACAGTCCTGCGGGTCTTTGTCGTTCAGCCTTTACTTTCTGACAATTTAGGCATTGAGACACGAACTTGGCTACATCTGCTTTCATTCCTCTCCACCAATATAACTTCTTTAGATCATGATACATTTTTGTACTCCCAGGATGTATTGAATAAATGGTGGTATGGGCTTCTTTCATCAGTCGGTGTCTAATGTCCATACTTTCTGTTTCAGGTACACATATTCTTCCTTTGTAATTTCAATACTTTCTTGTCGTCCAAGGTGAACTCAGGGTTAGTCCTACCTTTCTCAACATCTTCTTGTACTATTCTCAGATAAGGATCTGCTTTGATAGCTATCTTCACTTCGTCCACTATATCCGGTATAATCTTCAATGCCGCGAACATATTTGAAAACCGATGAATAAACCCTTGGTTAGCTGATTCATCCGTTGTATCTATCACATACTGCTCGTTGTCGTGATTGAATACCATTTCGGTAGTACACATTGTTGCAGTCGTGCTGACTTCTCCTTGAGATTGGATCACTGCTTTTCTGCTCAATGCATCTGCTACCACGTTCGCCTTTCCCGGATGATACTGGATATCACAATCATAGTCTTTCAATAATTCTAGCCATCTTCGTTTGTCTCATATTCAACTCCTTCGATTAAATAAATAAGTAAGACTTTTATGGTCCGACTTAATCCGAAATTTCTCTCCGTATAGGTAATGTCTCCATATCTTGACAAGATGTACTCTTCGCCGCTAACTCCAAATCATGAGTGGGATAATTTTTCTCATGTACCTTTAATCGTCTTGAAGCATAAGCAATTACTTGCTCTCCTTGCATAAGCACACATCCTAATCCCAGTCCCGATGCATCGGTGTATAAGGTAAACGTCTGTCCGGGAACGGGGATGGTCAAAATCGGGACGGATATCAATCTGGCCTTCAATGTCTGGAAGCTCTTCTCACATTTGTCAGTCCACACAAACTTTTCACCTTTCTTAGTCAAACTGGTGAGAGGTACGGTAATCCGAGAATAGTCTTCTTTGAATCTCCGATAATAACCAGCTAGACCCTGAAAACTTCTAATTTCTGAAACGCTCTTTGGTGCTTCCCACTTCACAATAGCCTCGATTTTGCTGGGGTCCACTTTGATTCCTTCAACGGATACTACATGGCCTAGGAATGCGACTTCACTTAGCCAAAACTCACACTTAAAAAATTTGGCATATAGTTTCTCTTTCCTTAAACGCTGTAGGGCTGCGTTTAGGTTCTTGACATGGGTTTCTTTGTCCTTGGAGTATACCAATATATCATCAATAAATACTATAATCGACGTATCCAACATATCGTGGAAAACTCGGTTCATAAGTTCCATGAATGTTGGCGGGGCATTGGTTAATCTGAATGACATGACCAAAAATGCATAATGTCCATATCTGGTCCTGAATGCTGTCGTCGGAATATCACCTTCTTTAATCTTCAGCTGATGGTAACCCGATCGAAGATCGATCTTAGAAAATTTTTTTGCTCCTTGTAACTGATCGAACAAGTCATCGATCCTGGGTAGTGGATATCGATTCTTGATTGTCAGTTATTTCAACTCCCAATAGTCGATACATAATCGAACGCTACCATCCTTCTTTTCTACGAACAGTACCGGTGCCCCCCATGGAGATATACTAGGTCGAATATAACCCTTGTCCAGCAGTTCTTGTAATTGTACTTTTAATTCCTTCAGTTCAGTAGGAGCCATTCTATAAGGTGCTTTTGATACTGGTGCGGCTCCGTGTATCGGTCTATTACAAATTCGTGGGCACGGTCGGGTGGTAATCCGGGTAGTTCCTCCGGAAATACGTTAGGGTAATCCCGCCCGACGTCAATGTCTTCCATTCATGGTGCTTTCTTGGTTAGGTCGACCACCGATACTAGATACCCGATTGCTCCCTTCTCAAGGCACTTCTTAGCCTTTACTGCTGAAAGTATGAGCTTGCGTCTCCGGGGAAGTTTGGTTCCCAAGAAACTGAACTCTGCCCCTTCCTTGTCTTTGAATGTTAGCTTCTTCTCGACGCATAACAGATTTGTAGAATGTCGACCTAACCAATCCATTCCTAAGATGACATCGAGGTCTGCCATATCAAGTCGTATCAATGTTGCATCTAAAATATGTTCCCCAATGAGAATTTGGACATGGTC
>CM053270.1:79321440-79356723 GCA_028583415.1 Protea cynaroides | reverse complement strand
GTACCAAGACCGGTACCATCGACCGGTATACCTAAAATCAGGTATAATTGGTCGACTTCGGTCCGATTTTGTACCTGTTTGTTATCCGCTTGTCCCGTCTGGCCCGGTGATGATCGGAAGACCTGTCATGACACAAAACCAAGGTTTAGACCGAGTTTTCAGAGTGCGGGTCTTACACTAAGGGACGTCCTATATATAGAGAAAAACCCTCCATATAGAGTCCTACTTAGATTAGGAAAGAACCCCCTTCGGATTAAGAAGGTTTCCTAATCACGGAGTCAGTCTGACTTCGTGTGGTCGCACATGGGGTCGCAGAACCCGTCGACCACACATCCAAAAACTGCAACCACACGTCCTAGACCTCTGTGATCGCATTATTCTGAGGTGTGGTCGACCACACCTGTTTAGGTATGTGACCACACACTCCTAAATAGATGATTTTGGGTTAAATTTCATACCTAATCTTGTGGTTTCTTCACGCACTTGGTCCACTTGGACCGATTATGATGGGAAGACTGGTCACGACATGAGAATGTAAGGTTAGACCAGGTTCGTGGCATGCGGGTCTTAGACAAGGAGTCGGATCTCTAGGTCTGCGCTGGAGATGCAGAGGTGAGAGGCTTGGGTTCTAGGTGCAATTGGAGTTGCAGAGGACTGGGTTGAGGAGTTAAATCTCAAGGTCTGCATTGGAGGTGTAGAGGTGAAAGGCTCAGGTTCCAGGTACAACTGGAGTAGCAGGAGGACTGTGAGTGACGGTGATTTTTTCGATAATGCTGCAGTAGTGGGAGAAATGGAATCACTTCACAACGTACGGTGGTGAGCTGTGTGAGACATGCGGTTGTGATGTGGGTTATGCCGGTTTGAGTGTAATGGTTTAGCAAAGACAGGTTTATAGAATCAACATCAACAGGTTTTCTTCAAGGTGGCTTGTAGAATCCAAGCCAGGTGGAGATTTGTTAGGTTGATGTCTTGTATTCTATGGGGTCCACATGGTTACTGGGCTTGTACTTGTATTAGGGTTCGGGTCTACTACATGTATAGGGGTAAATCAGTAATTATGTAGGGATTAGGATTTTTAAGTTTCCCTATAAATTGTCTCTGTATGAAAAAATTTAGGTAAAGCTATAAGGACTTTTAGAGGAAAACACTCTGACAGTAGAGAACTAGACGGCTGACAGATGAAATAAACCTATCAGGTAGAGAATTTTGTAGACTGTTTTTGAAATTAAAGGAAGTCGATATTTTCTCTGATGGATATAGACATCCCACGATGAGGTGTTGAACCATATAAATCTTCTTGTTTGTTCTCTCCATTCCTAACAATATGAACAAAAATAAAATAAATATCGGATTGGCCGAACCGGTCACAGATCCCATACTCCAGGTGATCTCAGGAGGTAATTAATCGAATATTAGCAAGGCTAGTGACACCGCCTAGGAGTGGGATTGTTGTATTTATTTATTCTCTCCTTTCCCACTGAAGACAATGACATATAAACATTTGAAATGGGGACACGTGGTAAAATTAAATCCTTCTTGGCTTAGCTCTATTTATGGGATGTCTCCATTTAATATCTTCAATAAAGTAGTTTCGTTGTTGACATATTTTGATTCTTCTCTCTTCTAATAATAAATGTTGAACTGTGATGTCCTATTAAATCTCCATATTAAAGTTCCCACCTACTTCTGTGGAAGTATTTGAAGGACAATGACCTTTTCCCAGTCAAAATCCCATGCATCAGCTCAAGTCACAATCAAGTCAAGCTAACTGCTAGCTCGGTGAATCGTGGTTCAAACTCAGTGACTCGTCCTGAGTCATATTGGGAGACAAAGTTACCTCCTGTTGGCTGTTATCATCATTAGTTGGTTATTATTTACAAGTTTGGATCATCTGTGTCTACATGTATTAAATTAAACTTTAAAAATTTTAAGGAAAATAGTTGAACTATTGAAAAAAAAGGAAAACAGTTAATCATAATAAGTGTGTTAAAAACGGTATATGGTTTCAATTTAACAGTTCGGTTCCGATTGGTTAATAAGGGGGTAAAATCTAAATTGAACTATTTATAAAACGATTTCAAAATACTTATCAAAATCAATTATCAATTAGTTTTAATTACTTGATTTTTAAATGGTTTTACTCTCGAGAGAGAGAGGTAGAAAGATAAAGTTAAGAACAAGGAAATAAAAAACCAAGAAAAGAATTAAAATAATTTTAATCATATATTAAGATGGATTTACGAATTAGATAAAGTCGGCCATATAGAAATCATTGAAATAATGGTAATTTATTTCTATGAATAATAGACGTTCCAACTAAAAGGAATAAAGTAAAATTTTAATTAGTTTTAATGGTTCAAAACCAGTCTGATTTTAAATTAAAACCATACCATTAAGTAAACGGTTCCATGTTTGAAACTAAAATCCAACCATTTAATAAATGGTTTCATGGTTTCTGTTTAAATTGATTGCTCAATTTATTTTGATAAATGATTGATTGAGATAAATCAAGAAAATTAATACGTGGCAACTCAAACCATAAAAAATTAATTCAACAACCATAATGACCAACTTAGCCATTAAAGTGGTAGAAATCCATCACTTCTGAGCAAAATATCTTATTTTCTTTTCTGAAAAATGGAGCCTACAGTGGTGGTAAAGAAAGGCGGATCAAGAGAGTGACATTCTCAAATGGAGTTATTTGAGACCTTCTTCTTAAAAAGCTAAATCAAAAGATTTTAGATTATAGGAAACCAAACATACAAGTTTTACTCCTACTTCCTTGTATGAGTTCTTCATTCAGTGGCTTTACAAACGCACCCTTACACTTAATGTGCATTCAAATTTTTTCAAACAAATAAACCTATCAATTTAAAGGTGCTCTGGCAAAAATTTTCATGGAGGAACTGGTACACTGAAAAATGGAAGGACGGTATTAGTTACTAATAAACTACTTAGTTAATGTGGGAGGGACCAGACACTACAATATCATTGACTATTTACGATGGTTTTTTTCAGTCGTAAATACCTTTTCCCACCACTAATACGTTTTAACGACGGTCATTTACCGTCGTCTATGTGTCATTAAAAGTTAACAACGGAAAATTCAATGCATCCGGAATACCATTATATACGAGGGACAAATTATGTCCTCGTCTATGCCCTTGTTAACGACTGTTTTTTACTGCCATTAATATGTATAAAATTACAACAGATATATACCACCATCGTAAGAAGATCTATAGAGACGAAAAGCTACTTTCTAATAAAGAGGTATTTACGAAACATGTCGCATATACTGATAATATTACAGGTGGGACTGCAGTCCATTACTAATACTCCATTTTACGATGGTATGTCCTGTCGTACGTTAGTAGTTTTAGCGACGGTTAATTTATACCTCGTTAAAGTGTTTTCTTTAAAAAAAATTTCAAATATAATAATTACAAAATTTCCTGTAATATATTCCTATAATATTTATATTTCCATGCATCAATATTCCACACACCAAATACATCACATCTAAATTCAAACTTCCATAAAAAAAAGTAATGAAATACCAAAAACACATTGTCATTAATACGAAACATCAAAATACTTTTAAGTACATTGCCATAAGACAGTTTCAAAAACTTGACTAATTGTTCATTACATTAACACGTTTAACTTCTAGAGTTTCAATACATTTACATCAATTTTTTCCCCAATACATCTACTTCATAGTTCTTCCCCTTCAGCACCATAAGTCTGCAAAACTCCTGCATCTCCGGCTATACTTTGGGACCTATAATGATACGAGGAAGACACTATTAGTCACAAATTAAAAAAAAAAAAATCTGATTATTAACAGAGCACACTATACATTCATAAAAAAAATGTTTGGTAAATAAAACAAGGAGAATATGATGATTTTATTCTAATTACCTATATTCAAGAAATACATGAGATAGAACACACACACACCCCACACACACACACGAGAGAGAGAGAATCAACAATTTAAATTAAAAAAAAATCCTTTAATTCACAATATATAATGGAAACAAGGAACTTTACCTGGGATATTTTCTATGATTTTTTTTCACTTTAGCCTTTGTTTCCACTTATTCTCAAATACAGTTAGAAAATGATATGTTTACAGCCAACTAAAAGGCCAAATAAACCAGATTTGCTTCTCTGTAAATTCCTAGTTGCATTTTACCCATTTTACCCAATAGGAGAGTACCAGCACCACAATGTAAGTTACAACTATTATAGCACTAGGCACTAGCATTCTGATGTTCTAAAACTATTTCCATGTAAATACAAATTTGAGCTTTCTAGACACCCTTACCTTCAAAGATTAAGATGGAAAGGTAGTAAAGCTGAGAATCAAGTACTAAACACCAATAAATTAATAGAAATGGAGGAAATCATTGTTGCATAATTGATCTGTTGCTCAATTTGGAGAAATCAACCCTATTTCAAAAGCAATGAGAAAGTGTTTGAGACAAGAGATCTCCCTGCAATAACTTTTCTTATGTTTAAGAGAAATAAATGGAGGGTATTAAAATTTTGGTCCCATCTAATTTGTGGCATGGAAAATACCATTCACACTTTTATTACCAGTCATAATCATTTGATAGATATTGTTTTTCTATATGAACATTGGAAAGAAAATCAATAACTTCAACACCACAGACTATTGCTTCCGAGATGCTAGATAAGAAATCAATATGCTATGGAGCCAACCTCTATAATCAGGTTTCATGAAGTCAGTAGACTCAAACCTATGAAGGGCATTTGTTTAATCAGAAAATGAATGAAGGCATGCCTTCCATAAAGACAAAACAAAGATGGCTTTTATAGAGTTAAATTCATGCTTAACCTTTCAAAAAAAAAAGTCAACATCTGGGATAAACGACAGACAAATTATAAAAGGGGGATGGACAGAGGAGATTACGTGGTTCCAACAGCATGTATTCCCATGCTGTATTCTTATGCCCACATATCTGTAAAGATATCTGCATCTGAAGTTGTGGTAATGAATTCGTGGACATTAGTGGAAGTCAAGAGATTAAGTTCGAATAAGTGTTTAATTGTAAGAGAATCTTAATAATTAGGACAAACCTACATGAGTTGAGTTGCAGAATATCAATAATATGCACCGAATACCATATCAAACAAAGGCATTATGAGTGCAATATATCCAAGGAAGAGAATGCATGTTTAGTAATTCCCTTTCACTAATTTTTTATACAATGAGACAACCAAGAAGAACCTTCTACAATTTGCCCTTGGGTTGTTTTTGTCTCTCTCCAAGAAGAATGATTTCAATCAGATATGAATGTTTCCTTTGAGTTCCAAGCACATATATGCATTTAACTAACTTCAAATGCTGAGGCGTCATGATCTGGTCACAAGTTTCCAAAAGTAAACTGCTTGAGAAAATTACACATTTTGCAGCGACTCCAGAATGCAGAATCTAAACCATGTAGTAGCGCTGGTCCATTAAGTGATTAACAAGTACAGCTAATGCATGTTAATGTATGAAATATGAACCAAGTCATCCTTTCAAATTGTGAATAATCAAAAGAGTTGGTGTTAGTCTGCAGAAAAAATTTTAGTGTAAAACATAAATATCTTAAAGCATTCTCAACTAACAATGTAATTATAGCAACCGATTAAACAGGGTATTCTGAGGTAAAATCAAACAGGACAAACAATCTCTTTTCCTTGATAATTTGACATATTTAGACAGACTAATATATGATATACACTCACTTCGCACACGTCAACAATTATAGTCATTTCGAGCAATATGACTTGCCCAGTACTCATCAGCAACTACTTCATCAGATCAGGTCCTCTTATATCAGGTGCCATTTCAGGCATGCATCATATGGATACTAGGTGCTGACCTCTGAAAACATAGAAGCTTGTCTGCAGCATATCACCTATATACTAAAGAAGGCAATTGATGACCAAATAGAGAAAATGGTGAAAATCCCCTTCTATGCACAGTTAATAGCCTATATTTCAATCAGATTGTTAACCTATGCATGAGAAAGCTATTGCATGAAGACATTCGATCACTGAGAATGTGCAAACGCTTGTGAGTGGATAACCTGCAATAGCAGTGCCCTTCATGGATGATAGAGCTTCACCCCTTCAGGTGCCAATCAATGGAACAAATTCTAAGTCCAGATTGGCAATAGAAAGGGAACATTTTAGATGGACCAAAACCCACATATCATACTAGTACAATGATTGTGAGTGGGTAACTTTGCAATAGCAGTTATACAACTAGTTTCATTTGGATGAGCAATAAAATGTCCTGAAATTATCATAAACAAGTTCATCAATTATTTAGATAGTTCAGTCCAATTAGGTAGTTTGTGTGTGCAAGTTTGTGTGCATTTACATGGACACATGCATTTCTATAAACTTACACATACGACCAGTACTCTGAGAATTAGGATCATGAGGTCATCAATACAACCAGTACGCATAGGAAAACAAATCCTGCCTAATCCACCCTCGCCATCATAAGGAATCCAAACTGGTACTGATGTTATGCATCAAAATGGGAGGGTTCGCACATGATCAAAGAAATATAATTGATAAACTAATAGATGGGAGCCTGAATTCCTAAAACAGAGGACGATGGGTTTTTATAGTCAATGAAGGCATGTAAATGTTGTTTTTGCTGTAATCTGTCTCATAATCACTTTCTAGCTTAGAATCTGATGTAGCTCGAATTGAATATCCAAAATAAACAAGAAAAGTGGATGAGAATAAAGACCAAGTATTATAGCAAATAGAAAAAACAAATAAAAGATAATAAAGTTAAAGATGACCACTTTAACTCAGTCACCCAAGTATGACTTTCTCAAACTCATAATGAAACTCAAATAGTACACCCAAAATTACCAAGTACAAAATCAACAATTCTAATCCTACTCAGCCAATCCACTATAACATGGATGAGAAGTAACAGAGTCCCCCTAAATGAAGAAAATTCATCTCAAAAGTTCCCAGCCAAGATAAAACAGATAGCAACTTGAGTATTATCAGCATGAAAGGAGAAACCAAACCAAACCAGGTAGTCACTTTCATATCCCACCTGAAGTTGCATTCTCCAATATAATCACTCAAACAATTAAAGATTCCAATCCAATGGTGTCAACTATTAGAAAGTCAATTTTAATGAAAGTTCCCAACCGGAACAGTTTAATTCATATGAAGCTTCCTTTATTATTGACTGACTTGAGGTCAATCAAAAGACTCTCTCTCTCTCTCTATGCCTTTTAAGTCTCTCTGTGTGCCTTTGTTGATCTAACAGCACTGAAGAAGACATCGTTTCAATTCTGTTTCTGTAAGGAAGAAGAAACATACAGCATTCTTATTCTCAGTTTTATCTCTCTCTCTCTCTCTCTCTCTCTCTCTCTCTCTCTCTCTCTCTCTCTCTAAGTTCCAAGTTTTTCATCACAAAAACTTTAATCATATGGAAGAAGAGTATAAGAAGCCATTTTTTCCGATGACTCTTGATTCAGAGTTCAACAGTATATCCTTGGGTCGGTATCATTTTTTCATTCTCTTATCTTTCCTTGCTTCCTTTTAAATATTCTCTTCTTGCATGACAGTAATTGATTTTTCATGTGGTGGGTCCTGTGAAATTTGGTTACCTTAATCTCTTATTCTGTTTTTTACTTGAAATTATGTTCTGTCAAAGTATGAAAATTGCTGTCTCTGGCTCTTCTTTTTCTATCAAGAAAGTAACAGAGCATAGTTCTTCTAACCATGAAAACAGATTTAATCTGCAACTAAAATTCATACACTGCCCAATTTTCTCTATGTGAACTTAACATTTTGCTTTGCTCATCTTTCTTTCCCCTGAAATCTCTCTCATCTTTTGATGTAATTTAGTGTTTGATTCTCTCATCTTTTGATGTAATTTAGTGTTTGATTCTGCTGCAGTGGATCTAGATTATTCTCAGTCAAGTTTTGTAATTAACAGAACACAAGCTCCAATGAAAAACAATGGGTTTGCAACACAAAGACTGAAGCAGGAGCTTGAAATAATAAAAACAGATCATTTCACTTATTGCAGCTATGGGTCTGATGGTGATGATACCTTTTAAGTGGCAAGCAGCAATCATAGGGGCTCCTGGTACCCCATTTGAGGATCGATGGTGTCTATTTTCTCTCTATTGACATCGAGATTATCCCTTTAGTCCTCCTAAGATCAAGTTCCTGACCAAGGTATGTATCTCTATATTGATAAATCCTCTGTTCTCTACCAACATTTTGTCAGTGAAGATTGGTTTTATTATTACATAATATCTGCTTAATCATGTTTAGTCTTAGAACCTTAAGAGTTTACAGTTAATTCCTTTTTTTCTTGCCTGACTTATTAAAGAAAACATGCATTAAACCATAGGCACCAGCCATTCTAATTATGTAAAAAAGATGAGAAATCTCATGAATTGTTGGAAATCACAATTGATCATCTGATGCTGTTTTTTTAATGACGAACCTTGATCTTACTAAAAAAAAAAAAAAAAAAAGCAAGCATACCCAGTGCACGAGGTTAACCCTGATTTATATTTCAAAATTCATTCGATTTAGGAAAATCAATGAAAATCCAAAACATAACAAGTACAATAAGAGAAGATAATCACTTACATGAGTTAAGAGAATTTCCAAGACTCAACCAGAAGCAATAATGAATATCTCTATTTACCCAAAAAAAAAAAATTGTGAATATCTCTAGGTAACAATTCAAAGACCAAGACAATGTTTCACTTATATTTCAGTACACAAATAGAAGACTAACGGTAGCACAACAAATGACTCAAATCAAAGCCAGCAGAGGATTGAGCAACGAAAAGACACAGTTCAGCTTTTCTACAAGGTTGGGCTAGGCAGGCCTATGGGTTTAGAATCTCAGCATGGGTTAAACTCTTTTCACCAAGGATGCTATTTTTTTCATGATAAAAAAATCCCAAAAAGCCATTCCACTAAAGCTATGTCTGGTATCATTTTTGTTTTTATTTTTCTGACAAGTTTTTATTTTTATAGATGTTTGGTATCATTTTTGGTTATACTATTTCTTGTCAGAAAAAATAAAAAAGAGACTCAAATTGAAAAAGAGGTCACAACCTGTCACACCCCAATTCCGGATGAACCAGAAGTGTGAGTGAACCGGCTCTAAGCCACGGTTCACACCAGGATCTCAATAAACCGTGTCAACCAATCATTCCCAAGCCATCTAACATAATCAGAGAAATAATACATAGCAGCGGAAATAATACATGAGCCGAGAACTAAATCGTAATTTTAAATAAATATCCAAGTTATTCCATCATGCATTAACTTTAAATAATATTTATTACAAGAATTAACAGAAAATAATCCCAAGTCACTGTGAGTAGACACAGAACGAGCACTCGCATGACACATCATGCTCGTCCTCTTCTGCTTGGGTATCCATGGCAGCAACCGTACCATAAGCGGGAGCAGTCACGAAGTCGTCAACAATGTATCCTGCATCCAAATCTGAAAAGAATATAGATATATCTGGTGAGCTCACCAGATATATATCTATTCTTTTTTCAGATTTGGATGCAGGATACATTGTTGACGACTTCGTGGCTGCTCCAGTATACGGTACTATTGCTGCCATTGACACCCAGGCAGAAGAGGACGAGCATGATGCGTCATGCGAGTGCTCGTTTTGTGTTTTCTCCCAGTGACTTGGTTATTTTCTGTTAAAGTATTGTAATAAATATATTTAAATTTGATGGATGATGGAATAAGTTGGATATTTATTTAAATTACAATTTAGATCTCGGCTCATTTATTTATTTCCGCTGCTATGTATTATATTTCTGATTTGTTAGACTGCTTGGGAATGATTGGTTGACATGGTCTATTGAGATCCTGGTGTGAACCGTGGTTTAGAGCCGGTTCACTCACACTTCTGGTTCAGTCGGAATTGGGGTGTGACAACTTGGTATCAGAGCCCTAGGCTCTGTCCAGCTAATCGTTCTGCATCTAACTCTGTCCAATGAGCTGAGTTAGGAAAATTAAAAAACTTTAACAAGAACACACCATAAGCTTGTTTGATGTCTGAGACTTAAGAAAGATGCATAATATACTAATAATGGAAGAAAAAATTTAAACACTAAGGAATTTAAAGGAAACAACTTAATCATTTCATAAAATTTTCTTTAAGTACAAGTGAGCAACAGAGTACAGTCCACAAGTCGGACAGTTACTCTAGAAACAAAATAAAATACATGAAAATAAAAAAAAATAAAAAAAACTATATCTGCCTAAGGTGGTGTAGCAGGCCTGGATGGTACCGGGTCTGTAATATCATAGTCCCGCTCATACACCTCTCTGAGCCAATGAACCTGGTCCTGTGTGACCCGTAGGCTACGAGCTAAACGCCCCAACTCTTGACCCATCTCACGCTGAGCATCCATGAGTCCTCTCTGGGTCTCTAGGATGTCTCTCTGTGTACTAAGGAGGACTCTCTGAGAATCTCTGACCTCCGCAATCATACTCATCATAGGGTCTGAAGGGGGATGGGATGGTCCAGCAACTAAAGAAGATCTAGAAGACCTAGCAACTGGAGAAGGTCTGGATGACCTAGCAACTGGAGAAGGCCTAGAAGGTCCTGCAACTGGAGAATGTGGGGGTGTATGTGCTGGGATGTCCTCCATGTGCGCATCTCCATCATCTCCCCTCTCGGCTGCCTCTGCTGCTGCAGCTGCTGCTATCGCTAGGGATGCATGGTTCCTGGGTAGAAGGGGACGAGCATGTAACTCCTCCTCGCTGAGCTCCAGATCGTCCATCTGCATCTTATAGATAGCCTCAGCATCTATATCAGAACACATAGAGAGCTCTACAACCGCCTCACCCTGCATGTCTACTCCAAGTCACTGTAACAGGGCTGTAACCAACCTACCATATGGGATATTGCCCGACACACCTGGCGTGGCTGCGTGGATCATAATCTGCATAATCAAGTAGGGCAAGCAAAGCCGTTGCCGAGTAGCCACACAGTAGGTGACGTACTGTGCCAACTGAGATACCTCTCCATAATGCCCACTCTGGGGCACAATGTTATGCTGGATAATTCTGCAGTACAGGCGAGGTAAGGGACGTAGGTTGGAAGCAGACATGACCATACCTGGTAATAAAATTTGAGCGGCTATAGCTGCCCGTTCATCCTCAGTGAGATACCCCTTAGCTCTGGGCGGACAGTAAATGAGATCCCCATCATCAGGAATCTCCAGAAGGGCTGCTAGTTCGGCAACGTTGAAGGAGATCATCACCCCTTTCACGTAGCTAGTAATGCGAATATGTCTGGCCTGTTTCCAATCCGCCGGGTCACCTTCTACCTCCAAGTTGGTGAAAAATAATTTCACCAGGTTAGGACGAGTCGTCTCCCTATACTGAATAAGGGGTAACCAACCCACAATCCCAAATGCGGACTCCACATCGAAGCGGTGGAGGTGCTCCAAGTTGACAAAACGTCCTGCTTCAATATGTTTATCCCAAAACCATGTAAGACGGGAAGCAGCCGCCTCCGATCGAAAATACCTCTCGTCGTAGAAGACTGGGTGTGGCCTGTACATACCAGGCATATTAGAGCGTTTCCTTGCTCCACGACGGTCAGACATGGTGTATCTGTTAAACAAGAAACCATAGTCAGTTAGAGACAAGTATGGAAAGTGGTGAAAAATCCTAACAACCTGTCAAGTATGAATGAAATAACCTACAGTGTTGATACAAGGTTATCTAGGTTAAACGAGGTTGTAAAATAGAGATTGAAAGACATAATCACCAAAAATGGTCAAAATTTTCGGAAAAACCTAGAAAACTAGGTTTAAAAGTCAAAATTTTTGGTTTTCATTAAATAAGTCGATAAAACTTCAAGTTGATTGAGGGGTTTTACCCATTTAGACTCATAAAACCTTTCTCAACCAAAGAAAGAAGTTTTCTATGGCTAAACACTTCCAAATCAAGAAAAACCTAAAATTTGGTACAAAAAACGATGAAAAAATTGCTAAAAGGAGAGAAGGGAAAGAGGAGCTTACTTGAGAGACGAGAATAGCACACTAGAATCAAGTAGAAACACTCCTTTGACACCGGATGCACTGTAGAAACTCGGAGACTCGAAGAGAAATCACCACCGGAGTGAACTCAAGTGAAAGAAATGAAAAAGTAACTCAAAATCGCGATTTTTAAAGCATTTCTGGCTATACCGGTCGCACGATTTGGCTGGATAGTGCGACCGGTACCCCCTGCGGTATGGTGCGACCGGTACCTACCACAGGGTATACCGGTTGCACATTCCCATGGGCAGTGCGACCGGTACCCCCTGCGGTATGGTGCGACCGGTACCTACCACAGGGTATACCGGTTGCACATCCCATGGGCAGTGAGACCGGTACCTCCCTGCGGTATAGTGCAACCGGTATGTATGAAAACCTCATACCGGTCTCACTCCGGGAGAGACCGGTACCGCAATTTGAACTCTAAAAGAGAGGTGATACAAAAATCATCTCGATAAACCATCGAAGCTTGATTTCAGACCGCATGCTTGCATAATAAGATGTTGAACATGTGGGAATTTCGACAAAATAACTGGAAAAGATTTTTGCTTGTCATTTTAATCTGTCAATGAATACCTGTGATGCATATGTGATATTATATGGTGGAATAAAATTTTTAAGGTGTTTTAAAATGTTCCAGGTATTCAGATATTGTACAGGAAAAAGTTAAATTGCTTCAATGGTGGGAGGAAACGGACGAAGAGTTCATCGCAGGCGCCGTCACTCAAGGGCGCCTACTGTGGATAGAAGTTCAGGGACAGAGAATTCAGAAGAAAATGCCGAAAGAGTGAGAGGGGAAGAACTTAATCCCCTAAATGATACTGAGGGTTTGATACAGGAAAATGAAAAATGTCCGTCACAGGGACAACCTTCAACCAGCTCAGAGACAGTGATGGCAAATCTAGTCTCTAATATGGAAGCCCAGCAAAAGAAATTCTTCGATGAAATGCTGAAAATGTTTAGGCCACCAGGGCCTGTACAGACACCTACCCACATGCCGCCCACAAATGTTGAGAATGTACAAGCGGCACCAGTGGAAGTTAACGCAGCCCATGAAATACCACCACCCCAGGATCAACCCAATGCAGTACCCCAACCAGTCACAGGGACGCCAATTCACAGCCAATATCAAGGGGGGTATCAGTATCAATATCCGTATCAGGGTGCATACTATGGCGGGTATCAGGGAGGAAATCAGGGAGGCTACCCATATCAGCCTCAATGGAATGGACAGGCACCATATGGGCAGTTTCCTTATGCTCAGAGTAGCCTATCCAGGGCCGTAGATGGATTTTTGAAGCTCAAACCACCTACCTTTACAGGGAAGTCGGGAAAACACGTGGCCAGCCACGGTGGATAGCAGAAATGGAGAAAAAATTTTGATTATTGGATTGTCAAGATGGGGACAAGGTATTATATGCCACCCATATGCTGAAGGAAGAGGCCAATGGATGGTGGAGCTCTACCAAATTATACCTGGAAACCAAGCATCAAATTATTACTTGGCCAATATTCAAGGAAGCCTTCTTTGACAAGTATTTTTCCAGAAGTTTTCGTGATCAGATGGAAAGAGAATATCTTAACCTGCAACAATCACAGATGACAGTGGAAGTCTATCAGCAGAGGTATGAGGAATTATCCTTCTTTGCCCCAACTAGCATGCAGGAGGAAGCAACAAAAACTCATCGATTTATCATGGGTCTTCGGGGTGCTATCCGGGAACATGTATTGGGTCGGGGAATGAATATTTACAATGAAGCGGTACAGGTGGCTCGAGTCATCGAGTCAAGTCAGAGAGAAAGTTTCATGGCACAAAGTAGGGGACTGAAGAGACCCAATCCTGAGCTCCAAGGTGGAAGGAACAATCGGCCATACCGACCATTCAAGGCCACCGATCGGCCTTGTACCTCCCGGACCGGCTCTTGCCGCACCATCACGAGCAACGGGGTCGAATCCTAACGTGAAGTGCTACAATTGCCAACAGGTGGGACATTATGCCAGGACATGCCCACAACCAAAAAGGGAGCAACAGTAAGGCAAGGTGTATGCTGTTACAACAGAGGAAGCAGCCGCATCACCAGATGTGGTTACAGGTATGATTTTATACTTGTTCCTTAATTGTTGCATTAATTGTTGTGCATTAGAAACTAAAATAAAATTTGAACTAAAACCTCAGATACAGTTAATATAGCAGGGGTACCCGCAAGAGTCTTGTTTGACTCTGGGGCCACCCATTCTTTTGTATCCGTATCATTCGGGAAAAGACTAGGCCAACCTATCAAGACACTACAACCAAGTCTACTAGTTCGGTCCCCCATGGGAATTGAGGTGGTGTTAGAAGAATACTATGGTCCTTGTCCAGTACATATCGAAGGACGAGAAATGGAAGCCAATCTAGTCCAGCTGGAGATGTCAGATTTTGATGTGATACTGGGAATGGACTGGTTATCTCACCATTCGGCAAATCTACTATGTGCCGAAAAGAAGTTGACATTCAAAGACAAGGAAGGAGCTGAGTTTAACTTTAAAGGGGCTAAGTTGCCCAGGAAGAGAAAGCTCATACTCTCAGCTTTAAAAGCAAAGAAGTGTCTAGAGAAAGGGGGCGTTGGATATCTTGTATCTGTGGTGGATGTGACCGCCGACCTGCCAAAAATGGATGACATCGACGTAGTACGGGAGTTTCCCCGATGTATTTCCCCGAAGACCTACCCGGATTGCCACCGGGACAGGGGCTACGAGTTTGTGATAGACCTACTACCGGGGTGGCACCGGTATCTAAAGCACCCATGACAGGATGGCTCCTACCGAGCTGAAAGAATTAAAATCTCAGCTACAAGAACTGCTAGACAAGGGCTTTATAAGGCCTAGTATCTCACCTTGGGGAGCACCTGTGCTATTTGTCAAGAAAAAGGATGTAGTGTACGTCTCTGTATGGACTACCGCGAGTTGAACAAGCTCACTATCAAGAACAGGTACCCACTACCAAGGATAGATGATTTGTTCGATCAATTACAAGGTTCAAGTGTATTCTCGAAGATTGATTTGAGATCAGGGTATCATCAGCTCAAGATTAAGGAAGCAGACATCCCCAAAACAGCTTTCAGGACACGTTATGGACACTATGAGTTCCTAGTGATGTCCTTTGGGTTGACTAATGCACCTGCATCCTTTATGGAGTTAATGAACCGGGTATTCCATGACATGCTGGATACGTCGGTTATCGTGTTCATCGATGATATCTTAGTATACTCTAAGGACAAGGAAACGCATGCAGTGCATCTAAGGATAGCATTACAAAGACTGAGAAGAGAGAAGTTATGTGCAAAATTCAAGAAATGTGAATTTTGGTTAAAGGAAGTGGCCTTCCTTGGTCACGTAGTGTCGGCTGAAGGAATTAAGGTAGACCCCAGTAAAATCTCAGCCATCGTAGGGTGGGAAGCGCCGAAGACTGTGGCTGAAATTCGTAGTTTCCTGGGCTTAGCAGGATACTACAGAAGGTTTGTGGAAAACTATTCCAAGATTGCCGTTCCACTCACAAGGTTGACCAAAAAGGGGGAGAAGTTCATATGGTCCGATGAATGTGAGAAATGTTTCCAGACATTGAAGTCAAGACTGGTATCAGCACCTGTATTGACTATTCCAGCCCCAGACCACCCATTTACACTATATACAGATGCTTCAGGTTTAGGGATTGGGTTGTGTCCTGATGCAAGGAGAGCGGTGATAGCTTATGCCTCAAGACAGCCGAAGAGCATGAGAAGAACTACCCTACACATGATCTAGAATTGGCAGCAGTCATTCATGCTATCAAAACTTGGCGACACTATCTGTATGGCGAAAAGTTCCAGACTAAGTCTGACCACAAGAGCCTGACATATCTGTTCACTCAGAAAGAACTGAACATGAGGCAGAGAAGGTGGTTGGAATTACTCAAGGACTACGACTGTGACATTCAGTATCACCCGGTAAAGCTAACATTGTAGCTGATGCACTGAGCAGAAAATGGGCATCGAACCCCGAGCGGGACCAAGTACGAATGCGCGTTGTGCGCTACTATTTCGGCTCATCGGAGGATGAAGAACAACACCCTAATTATGTCGGCAGATGATCCTATCGAGCAAGGGTTGATACACCAATTCACCTTAATGTTTGCAGCATTGAAGATTTTGCCCGATCTGAAGGACGAAATAAAGGCAGCGGTCCTACAGGACCCATACCTCAGGACAGTTCAAGAGGATTTGGAGAAGGGTCAAGCCAATCCTGATTTTACCATTGGTGCAGACAAGGTACTCAGATACCGTGGACGTATGTGCATACCTGAGAATGAAGAGCTGGAAATCCGAAATCGGATTATGTTGGAGGCTCACTCCACCCCATATTCGGTACACCCTGGAAGCACTAAAATGTACCATGAATTGAAAAGGTCGTATTGGTGGAGGGGTATGAAAGCTGATGTGGCACGACATGTATTTCAATGTTTAAACTGTCAACAAGTCAAAGCAGAAAGACAAAGACCTGCAGGGTTACTACAACCATTACCTGAGCCAGCATGGAAATGGGATTGTATAACCATGGATTTCGTCACTGGATTACCTATGACTCCAAGGTCGGTGAATGCAGTATGGGTAATTGTAGATCGCCTCACCAAGACAGCCAGATTTATTCCTGTTAGACCACAATATACTATGGACAGGTTGGCAAGGCTGTACGTGGACCATATAATCATACACGGGGTTCCCGAGAGTATTGTGTCCGATCGAGATCCACGTTTTACATCTAAGTTCTGGGAAGGGCTTCAGAAGGCAATGGGAACGAAACTAAAGTTTAGCACAGCTTTCCACCCTCAAACTGACGATCAGTCGGAGATGACCATTCAGATCCTAGAAGACATGCTTCGTGCATGTGCTATCGACTTCAAGGGGGCTTGGGATGAAAAACTGTCACTCATTGAGTTTGCCTACAACAACAGTTACCATTCTACGATCCAGATGGCTCCATACGAGGCCTTATATGGCAAGAAATGTCGAACACCACTATTGTGGGACGAAGTTGGAGAAAGGCGGATCGTAGGACCAGAATTTGTGGAAGAAACCTGCAAAACCGTAGATCTAATCAAGAACCGAGTAAAGACAGCTCAGGTGCGTCAGAAGCACTATGCTGATAACAGACGACGGGATCTTGAGTTCATGGTTGGTGACAAGGTGTTCTTGAAGGTGTCACCAGTCAGAGGCTTGAAGCGGTTTGGTCGAAAAGGAAAATTATGTCCTAGATATGTGGGACCATATGAAATCCTGTCCCGATGCAGCAAAGTAGCCTATCAACTAGCATTGCCACCAACGATGTCTAGTGTCCACGACGTCTTCCACGTGTCCTTACTGAAGAAGTACGTGAGAGACCCCTCACACATTCTTGTTGCAGACCCCCCAGATTTGACAGAAGACTTAACCTTCGAAGTGGTGCCAATCCAGCTCATTAGTAAAAAGGTACAACAACTTCGAAGGCGAGCTATACATTATGTCAAAATGGTTTGGAAAAGCCAGGACGTAGAAGAAGTTACTTGGGAAGAAGAGGATGCCATGCGACAAGAATATCCACATCTCTTCGACTCTAAAGGTACGTACAATTTCGGGGACGAAATTCTTTTAAGGGTGGGGGAATTGTGAGACCTACATGCAAATTTCGGGGACGAAATTTCTTTTAAGGGTGGTAGAGTTGTAAGAACCATGTTCTAAAACCGGTCTAAACCATGGTTTTATGTGATGACAGGTGTTCCAATTATAACCGGACCGGAGGGCGAAGCCGGGTGACGAACCACTCAAAGTTCAGGTAAGAAAAACTGTAAAAATTGCTTAAAACCTCATACCGGTCTCACCATACCGGTTGCAGTACAGTGCAACCGGTATGTACATCCGGTATGAGCATAAAAATGCCCTTATGCCATACCGGCTTTACCATACCGCAGGTACTATGGTGCAACCGGTATAGTGCCAACGGTATGGTATACCGGTTGGACCATACCGGTGGCAGGGACTCCAACCGGTATGTGCAACCGGTATCCCTTAGAGTTCGGAGTCTGTCTCTCAGAATGGAAACTCGGAAAGTTTCCATTCCGAGGAGAAATCTTCCTTGGACAGTCTCCCTCTATTAATAGAGAAGGAGACAGTCCATTTCTCCTTCTCAAACATTCTCACCGTCAGGAGAAGATCTGAGAAGGAGCAAGGAAGGAGGTAGCCCCGCCCAGGAAGGAAGAGCACACCGCCAACTGACAACGCCGGTAAGTGCTCTATATTGTTAAGTTTTATTAAGAGGTCGGATCGAAGCCGCGAAGCGGCGCAAAGATCCAAAAAGGAGAATGGCTCCCACTGTTCTCCCTCATTCGAATCTAACTTAGGTTCATACGGCAATATAGCCGAGATTCGAAGGCCAATAGAGGGTTTGTACTTAGAAAAGGTATAGAGACCTAACGGTTAGCCGAAAAGGAGGGGAGATCCGAGATCTCGCTCTCGGATCCAAACCGCAGGGTATATAGAATGGACTATGAGTCCAGTGGTATCCCTTGTGGTATATACCGCAGGCACATACAGGTCTCACTCAGTGAGATCTGAGTGAGACCGGTAAGTGCAACCGGTATATACCGGTTGCACATACCGGTTGCACATACACATACCGGTTGCAGTATGTGCAACCGGTATGGTGCAGTCGGTATACATACCGGTTGCACCATACCGGTCTCACTAGACTGAGACCGGTATGTGCAGCCGGTATGGGTTTCCGAGCCTGGTTTGCTTGGCCAAACCTGGTTCCGACCCCTGAAACTTTAATAATGAATTCTAACATAAAGATGTGATTATGTAGGACCTGTAGACGCTGTGAGTAAGCTCTCTGACGCACAACCGGATCAATATCACGCGTCAGGTAAGGAACAAGACCCCAAACCTAAATAACTAAATAACAGTAAACCTTTGTGAATTATTTCTGTATTTGTAAATACATATTGCTTGATGTTTGTGCATTTCACATGCCATGTAGTTGCTTTCTATTATTTTATTATAATCATGCATTTCATATGCTAGGATTGTTGTATGTTTAGGCATGTGTATGTTTTCGTTAGTGTGTGGAATGTGAAGGGGATGTGCCCTGGATACATCCACAGCTAACACTTTTCTCGTACCTTAGCAAACTCAGTGCGAATGGGGTATCAGGGGGAGGACGTGGGATTGTGGTTCTTCCTGCCCACCAGACTCGAACACTATCTCTATGTCGTAGGGGGTTGTGTTGGGGTAGGGTTATATAGCCTTTACCTTAGCGGACTTGGTGCGAATAGGGTATCAGGGGGAGGACGTGGGATTGTGGTTCTTCCTGCCCGCCAGACTCGAGCCCTATCTCTATGTCGCAGGGAGCCGTGGCTTTGGGGTAAGGCTAATGATATTGTATTGACATCTAGGGACCGGTTAGAAATGGAACCCACTTGCAAGCCCTTGCCAATAGGGGTTTAGGTATTGGTACGGTATGGGGTATCGGGGGAGGGACGTGGGATTGTGGTTCTTCCCGCCCGCCGGACTCGAGTCCCTATCTCCATACCGGAGTGAGTGATGTGGGGCAACAAAGCAGTAGTGTGGTAGGTGCCCGATTGTTGGGTGTGCTCACACTCGTGCATGGAGGTGCGGTGGCCGCCAAACCTTACCATAGCACATTTGCAAGTTATACCTGGCCCAAATTGTAATGTTATCTCATGCATATTGTACTGTTGCATTGGTTTTGTACTTACTGAGCTATGTTGTGAGCTCACCAGATATATATCTATTCTTTTTTCAGATTTGGATGCAGGATACACTGTTGACGACTTCGTGGCTGCTCCAGTATACGGTACTATTGCTGCCATTGACACCCAGGCAGAAGAGGACGAGCATGATGCGTCATGCGAGTGCTCGTTTTGTGTTTTCTCCCAGTGACTTGGTTATTTTCTGTTAAAGTATTGTAATAAATATATTTAAATTTGATGGATGATGGAATAAGTTGGATATTTATTTAAATTACAATTTAGATTTCGGCTCATTTATTTATTTCCGCTGCTATGTATTATATCTCTGATTTGTTAGACTGCTTGGGAATGATTGGTTGACATGGTCTATTGAGATCCTGGTGTGAACCGTGGTTTAGAGCCGGTTCACTCACACTTCTGGTTCAGCCGGAATTGGGGTGTGACACAACCTCTTTTTGATTTTTGGCCAAAAATTATTTTTTGTTGCTTTTTGCGCAACTTAAATGACCATGTGAATGTTTTGTCTCCAACAGCAATAAAAGTGGGGGCAAAAATGTAAAATCTGCTTCTAATAGAACCTTTCCCTCACAATGAACGCCTTTCAGTTCATTGTTTATCCGGAAACTCTGCAATTTTAATCGTTCTTTGCGAGCGGTGGCCCTTCAGCGACTGTAATGTTTCACTCGGTTGTTAACTGACGGTCCTCCATGGCTCTTCGCATCTCAATAATTCCTTCTCCAAGAGCTTTGAAAGTTTGATTGCAGCAATGTTGCTTGGGTGTCTATGGAGGTACACGGCTGGTTGGAGTTGCAGATTCTAGGTTTGGTTCATGGGATCAGGTTGAAGGTCAATCGGTGGTGGTGCTGGTTGATTGATTGGAGGAGTGTAGTTAGGGATAATGGAGGTTACAGCCAGGTGGCTGGGTTTTGAGGATTGGTAACAAATTGCAATAGTCGGGGTGACGCATGGAGGCTGGGGTTTGATTTGCAGCATTTTTTCTTCAAATTGGTTTTTTGCTCTTGATCCTCTCCAATCATTTTTCCATAATATTTATCTTCAATCATTCGCATGTGTTCTTGACATGTTTTTTTTTTAACAATGTATAAATTATGCGTTCATTGTTGCTGTGTTTATTTTAAAACTTTTTTTTTCTCTTTCTTTTTCTAAACTAATGTGCAAATTCTTTTGTTTCCATTATCAATCTGGAAAAACTTGGGTAATCGGATGATGAAGAATAGTTGGCAGTGAAAGGAGGTGAAGAGGCGTAAGTCGTCAGCAAAGGATTAGGCTGCAGATCGTTTGCTATGGAAGTCTTGTAGGTATTTCACTTCTATCTATCTTTTTTTTTTTTTTTTCTGATTCTGAAACTGATGTCTGATCTTTATATTATTGAATATTTAGGTTGAAAGAACTCTTTTAACTGATGTCTTATGTTGAAAGAACTCTGTCATCAAATTTCCTTTGATGGGTGAGGAAGAACTGGTTGGTAGAGTAAAAGATACAGATTCTAAAGCAAAATTAAAGTTCTATTCTAGCTTCTGCCATTAATTGCTCTAATTTCTGTGAAGTCTCTAGAGGATCCTTTGAAATTGAAGATTCGGTTAGGGCTGGAGGACCTCTTCTATCCTTGCTTGTTTGGTTTCTTTGTTTTCCCACTGTTATGGAGCCATCCTGGAAGGACATTGTTTATCAAGTTGAAGAGCCCATCTATTGGTATGCTATAGTTGGATAAAAATTATAAAAACTATTTTTAGACACTAGTATACCAAATCTATTTTTCATTCTACAATTTTTGTTTTATTTTAGTTACCAAACGACTTTTTATTTTTTATCAAAAATGGTTTTCAAAAATATTTTTTGAAAAAATAGCAAAAATCAAAAACAAAAATGATACCAAACACAGCCTAAAAGGCTCTAAAAGAGAGGCAGAGAGAAGTCAAAGGGAAGCCTCAAAATCTGGCTCTCTTGTACAGTTTTTCAATGAAATTAAAAGAATCACAAACAAAAAAAAGAGAGGAGGAGAGGCAGATTGTGATGCTACCTGAGAAGATGACCGTACAGCAGGGACAAGAAGGCAGAGATGGAGGTGGCGTCAAACTGGAGAAGGAGATGAAGATGCCTTAGGGTTAGAAGTTGAGAATATGGAGATGGCGATGGAGATAGAGGTGGAGCCGAACTGAGATGGAGGTACCTTAGCGTTTGCATTTGAGAAAATAGAGATGGAGATGGAGATGGAGATGGAGATGGAGATGGCGTCGAACCGGAGATGGATGGGCCTAATTAGAGTTACGGTTTGAGAAGATGAATGGGAAAATAGCGGGAATGGTGTGCACAATGGGAAAACAGTGGGAATATTGGCGTGCACAATGGGATAATAGAGAGATATACTGGAGGCAGTTACACCCTATATGCGACGGGTCTCAAAAACCGTCATATACCTGCAGCAATGAGCGGGAAGTGAAAAATAAATGAAAATATCAAGGGGAAAAACTGGGACTTAGATACGACGGTATTTTAATTCTATTGTCTCAGACCTATCATATACGATGGGTCTTATAATCCATCTTATTACGATTTCCCAGCACACCAGCAAACTGGAGGTACCGATCTATATACGACAGGATAAGTTTCCGTCGTAACTATATATCTATATACGACAGGACTTAATTTTCGTCTTAAATGTATATCCATATACGACGGTAATTAGTTTTCGTCGTAACTACATGTTGGGGCATACCGATCTATATACGATGGGACAAGTTTCTGTCGTAACTATATATCTATATATGACAGGACTTAATTTTTTTCTTAAATGTATATTTATATACGACGGTATGTAGTGTTCGTCGTAACTACATGTATATATATGGGGCTGCCTACCTATATAAGATGGAAAATAACTTTCGTCGTAACTACCTATATATATATATACGACGGTATGTGATTTCCGTCTTGAATACCTATATCTATACAACGGTATGTGATTCCCATCGTGAAAACCTATATATATACGACGGTATGTGATTTCCGTCATTACTACTTCTACCTATATACGACATGTACACAGTTCCATTGTAATTACGGCTTGGCGGGAGCACTGTGGAAAAAAAAATATACGTATGTGCATAGGAAATTAGGTTATATACGACGCCATGTATAATTCCGTCATATTTAAGTGGTTTTATATGATGGATAAATAATACCGTCGTTACAACACAACTATAGACAACAGAATATAAATACCGTCGTCAATAGGCATTATTTAAGACGGTTATCTAAAACCGTCTTTAATTTCCGTCACAAAAACCCCATTTTGTTGCAGTGAAACTAGTTAGTATTAGATTCTCATCCACGGTGGGGACTCTAGTGATGCAATTGTTCTTAAGTGTTGGGTGAAGTTTGGATTGATCTTAGGTAGCAGTAAATTACCCACACACAAATGTTGACCACATTCTCGTGATTCTTTCTTTCCAAAACCAAACCAGCAACCTCTTTCTTCCTAAGAAACCTTATTTAAAACGATTTCCATTTCAAGTTCAAACTGAAAGTGATCATTTTGCCCTCATCTGACTGTTAATGTCAGGCTAGGCCAGCTAGGAATTCAATCGAATCGTCTCTAGATGGCGGAGACCGTTGGATGGCAACCACGTGGATAGGCGTCATCCAACGGTCTTAATCACAAATGCGAGTTAGGGTTTATTAGAAACACTGAGAGACGATTCAAACGACCTAATCCGAATCGACTCTGCATTGTCTTCTTTTCTCCTCTTCTGATTTTGTCACCCTCATTCTCTAATCACCGGCAACACTTAAAGAATCTAATCTCTCGTATCTCAGTTGTGACGTCGACGCATCACCGCACGGTCTCACGAACTGCTACGCATGAAATCTGCATCGACTTCTTCTCTTCTGATCTTCTTCTTCTCTCACCCTCATTCTCTAATCACCGGTTCGTCATCACTCACCTCACTTGCAATCAGAGATTGGGAAACATTTTGCGACTGGAACACAGTTTCTCTGTAAGTTTTCTTCTTAGAGTTGTTTTTGCTGGATTAATTTTTGTGTTCTTATTGTCTTTGTAATTTTCTTATAATCTTCTTTCTAGGGAATAGCTCAGTGTTTGTGGTTGTATCTTGTCATTTTTTTTCACTCTTCTCTGTACTTGATCTACTACGGTGCCTGAGTTTCGGTTCTGGGCTTTTGTTCTTGGTTGTGCTTTTTTTTTTTTTTTTTTTTTGTGCTAGAAGGTTGTGCTTGATTTATGAGTAGTATATAAATGCGTAGAAATTGGGAAATTAGTGTGCCCGAATGCTATGTATTCTGAATTCACTCCCAGCTTCATCTATGTTTTCTGGGAATTTTTTTTTTATGTTGATCAGAGATGCCCAAATGCGAAAATTGGGAAATTTCTGTTTGGAACATTCATTGTGGGTTATCCCACTAGATACTATATTACTTACTAAAAGCATACAAATACATACAGATACTATAGAGTCTATACTACTTATAGGTTAAATGAAATTGCACTGGTGTGAAGAAAAATAGTCATGCATGAAATTACAAAATCACATTGAAACTTTATTTTTATGAACTGAGAAGATAAAGCTAAACTCAATAAAGGAAAACAAAAATCAAAACAGAAAAGAAAAATTCATCCCATCCATAAGTGGAACAGATTATTTTAGAACACAAGCAAGTAATCTGACTAGGAAAAATGACATAATGCAAGTCAAACTCAAACTCTAATAAAGAAAGAGAAAATCAACAGAAAACAGGACTAGACTCATAGAGAAGATAAAAACTCCAGCTCCATGATTCTGGGGTTTAAGGATAACCATAACCCTAAACCGCAAGACCAGTAAGAACCAGAAAACTAGTTCAAAACCAGATAAAATGAAACCGCAAGCTATTCTGGCCTGTTTCCTTCTCTTTCTTCTGAAGGAATGGTCAAAATTCTGCACCAATGATTCACATGAAACTTTCATCTCTTCTTTGAGATGGGACAATGAAAGAAAGAAGCTCCTCTTAAGTTGATTGGAAATAAAAAAAAATACAATCGAGTATTACAATTAATTAAATTTAATTAGCTCAATTAAGCATTATTAGTTCCTAACTGGACGTTTGCATTAGTGGTAGTGTTGGTAGATTTGCCAAACAGACCCTCTCTTTCTTTTGGCGTCTTCCCTTGTGTCTCTGGTAGGAATGTAAAGAAGAACACCCACACCACCAAAGATATTTCGGCAAACAAGAAGAAACTGCCACCAATGGTTATGGTCATGTACAGCCATATGAAAAACATAGATATGATGCTGCTCATGACACGATTTACCGTCACGCCTATCCTGATGCCATGTGCTCTTGATCTCAAAGAAAATATTTTCGAACTGTACACCCAAGTGACGGGTCCCAGTCCGATCAAATAGAATGCCACGTAAACCAATAGCATCACTGTGCATAACACTATGACCCACCGTTGGTCTTCATTCGGGTGTATATGCGCCATGGTTAACCCGAATCCAAGACACCAATGATAGGATCATGCCTCCAACGCTGATTAGCAGCAATGGTCACCGACCAACTTTTTTTGCACGAAGAATAAGGTAGCTATCAACATGAAGATCGTCTTCACGAATCCTGCGGCTACGGCTCCTATGATCTTCTAGAACCTGCCGGTTAATCCGACCATCTTGAAGATTCATGGATTGTACAACATCACATCATCAATCCCTGTAGCTTGTTGGAAGAAATGAATGTCGACGCCTACAAGGACGACATGTCGAAGGGATGGTGTGGACTAACGAGGAGCTCTTTCCATACACCTTGGCTGTGGCTCCGTTTAGGTCGCTTCACGACATCATCGTTGCACTCCGGTGGGATCCCTACGGCTTCTTTGAAGTCAGCGAGTCGCAACAAAGCTTCCTCTTTGGAATCAGATATTTTGTCCAGCACTCGTTTGGCATCGCCAAGACGACCCTGCATAACGAGCCAACGTGGTGATTCAGGCATAGTGAGCACACCTAGTCCCATGAAGATCGACAGAATCGCTCCGACTCGGAACATGACACGCCAACCCAGGTGGAGTGAGGCGAGAGAAGGCGAAGTTGGAGACGTATCCCAGCAAGATTCCGCCGTTGATGAAAACTTTGGGGAAGGATGTTAAAGATGTTAAGAAGCCGACTAGTGCAACTTCGATTGTGAATTCAAGAGCAAGAGCGTAGCCAATGGCGATACCAGTGACCATCCTTGCGACCATGAGAAATAAGTAATCCATGGCAAAACTCATCAACAGAGCTCCTATTAAGAAGATTACAGCAGAAAAGACAACCGTATAGCGAGGTCCGATCCAATTTGATGTTTTTGCAATTGCAACTAATCCAAAAAGGCAGGAAAGGTGGAGGATTCCAATTATTGAATTTCTAGTCCGGATACATGGAGATCAGCTTCGATAAAAACTGTAGCTCATCACTCCAATATCTAAGAAACAAGAAGATGGTTAGATTTTATAAACCAATAAGTAAAATTCATAAATAAACAGAAACACTAACCATATCATTCAATGAGTGAATTCATGGAAACTAAGATTACCCAGCCAAAAGCATATCTATTAGCCATTTTTCTTCAACAAACAGAGAGAGAGAAAAAGAGTTGGACGCTAGAACAGAGAGAGAGAGAGAGAGAGAGAGAGAGAGAGAGAGAGAGAGTGAGTGTTCTTAAAGAGCAGAAGCTTAAACGCTAGACCACAAAGAGAGAGAGAGAGAGAGAGAGTTCTCAAAGAAGTCTTGTGTACAGAGGCTGGGATGCTAGACCAGAGAGAGACAGAGTTCTCAAATTGCGTACAGAGGCTTGGACGCTAGACCAGAGAAAGAGAGAGAGTTCTCAAATTGTGTACAAAAGGCTTGGTCACTAGACCGAAGAGAGAGAGTTCTCAAATTGCGTGCAGAGGCTTAGACGCTAAACCAGAGAGAGAGAGAGTTCTCATATTGCATACAGAGGCTTGGATGCTAAACTACATTTAAAGAAGTGATGGACCGTCCGATAGTTGAACCTAGCACACATGATATCTAACGATCATTGTCAAGGAGGAAGAAATCTGAAATGGTGAGAGGAGGTGTATTGTATACCCTCTTCTTCTTCTCTTCTTCTCTCCCGTTCTGCCGGTGAACGAGGAAAGAAATCTAAAATGGTAAAATGGAGGAAGAAATCCATTGTTCTCATAAGTCCCTCTGCCTATCCAAGGTCATTAAAAGCCAAATAGGGGGGGTTGAAATTTTCTTAAAATATGTAATGAAAAATGAATGATATGTGAAAGAAGGGTAGGGCCTGATCATGGGATGACATTGATCATAGTGCTGAAAATGGGTGATATGTGAAAGAAGGGTAGGGCCTAATCACGGGATGACATTGATCATAGTGCTGAGTAGAGGATGGAGAAGCTTGAGAATGACCTTAATTCCTAGCTGGCCCAGCCTGACAGTAACAGTCAGAGGAGGATGAAATGGTCACTTTCACAACGAGGTACATCACTGATCCGAGAAGCCCAAATGTGAGAAATTGGGAATTTTTCTGGGAATTTTTTTTATGTTGATCCGAGATGCCCAAATGCGAGAAATTGGGAAATTTCTGTTTGGAACCTTCCCCATGGGCTATCCCAACTCAACTTTATGGCCGACCTTGAAATCATATTTTGAAAATCCCCTTGAATCCCACATTACCCACTTTAAGGCCTTTTGTCCCTCTTAAAACAAATATACAATCCCTCCTTTTAAAATCACTTCTTTTATTTAATCAATTTCATTCCCTTCTTTCTCACTCATTTTTTTACACCATTTGTTATGTATCTCCTTGTGAAAGTGACCATTTTGTCTTCATCTAACTGTTAGTATCAAGCTGAGCCAAATAAAAAATTAAGGACATTCTCAAGCTTCTCCATTCTCTACTCAACACTATGATCAATGTCATCCCATGAACAGGCCACACCCTTCTTTCACATATCATCCCTTTTTCATTACATATTTTAAGAAAATTTCAAACCCCCTATTTGGCTTTTAATGACCTTGGACATGGAGAGGGACTTATGAGGACAATGGATTTCTTTCTCCTTTTCACCATTTCAAATTTCTTTCCTCGTTCACAAGCAGAACGGGAGAGAAGAAGAAGAGGGTATACAATACACCTCCTCTCACCATTACAGAAGTCTTCCTCCTTAACAATGATAGTTGGATATCATGTGTGCCAAGCGTCAACTATTAGACGGTCCATCACTTCTTTAATGTAGTCTAGCGTCCAAGCCTCTGTACGCAATTTGAGAACTCTCTCTCTCTCTCTCTCTCTCTCTCTCTCTCTCTCTCTCTGGTCTAGCGTCCAAACCTCTGTACGCAATTTGAGAACTCTCTCTCTTTGTCTCTCTCTCTCTGGTCTAGCATCCAAGCCTCTGTACACAATTTGAGAACTCTCTCTCTGGTCTAGCATCCAAACCTTTGTACGCAATTTGAGAACTCTGTCTCTCTGGTCTAATGTCCCAACCTCTATACGCAAGAGTTATTTGAGAACTCTCTCTCTGGTCTAGCGTCCAAACCTCTGCTCTTTAAGAACTCTCTCTCTCTCTCTTTTTTTCTCTCTCTCTCTCTCTCTGGTCTAGCATCAAACTTTCTCTCTTTGTTTGTTGAAGAAAAATGGCTAATAGATATGCTCTTGGCTGGGTGATCTTAGTTTTCCACGAGTTCACTTCTTGAAGGAAATGGTTAGTATTTCTGTTTATTTATGAATTTTACTTGTTAGTTTATAAAATCTAACCATCTTCTTGTTTCTTAGATATTGGAACGATGAGCCACAACTTTTATCAAAGCCGATCTCCGTGTATCCGGACCAGAAATTCAATCCCTAGTTGGAATCCTCTACCTTTCCTGCCTTTTTGGATTAGATGCAGCTGCAAAAACATCAAATTGGATCGGATCTCGCTATACGGTCGTCTTTTTTGCCGTAATCATCTTAATAGGAACTCTGTTGATGAGTTTCGCCATGAATTACTTCTTCCTCATGGTCGCAAGGATGGTCACCGGTATCGCCATTGGCTACGCTCTCACTCCAGAATTCACGACCGAAGTCGCACCAGTCGGCTTCTCAACATCTTTAACATCCTTCCCCATAGTTTTCATCAACGGCAAAATTTTGCTGGGATACGTCTCCAACTTCGCCTTCTCTCGCCTCTCACTCCACCTGGGTTGGAGTGTCATACTCCAAGTCGGAACGATTCTGTCGATCTTCATGGGACTCGGTGTGCTCACTATGCCCGAATCACCACATTAGCTCGTTATGCAGGGTCTCAGCAACGCCAAACAAGTACTGGACAAAATATCTAATTCCAAAGAGGAAGTTTTGCTGCGACTCGCTGACTTCAAAGAAACCACAGGGATCCCACCGGAGTGCAACGATGATGTCGTAAAGGGACCTAAACGGAGCCACAGCCAAGGTGTATGGAAAGAGCACTTCGTTAGTTCCACACCATCCCTTCAACATGTCGTCCTTGCAAGCGTCGGCATTCATTTCTTCCAACAAGCTACAAGGATCGATGCTGTGATATTGTACAATCCATGAATCTTCAAGATGGTCGGATTAACCGGCCGGTTTTAGAAGATCGTAGGAGCCGTAGCCGCAGGATTCATAAAGACAATCTTCATGTTGATAACTACCTTCTTCGTCGTGCAAAAAAAGTTGGTCGGTGACCATTGCTGCTAATCAACGTTGGAGGCATGATCCTATCATTGGTGTGTCTTGGATTCGGGTTAACCATGGCGCATATACACCCGAATGAAGACCAACAGTGGATCATAGTGTTATGCACAATGATGCTATTGGTTTACGTGGCATTCTATTCGATCGGACTGGGACCCATCACTTGGGTGTACAGTTTAAAAATATTTTCGTTGAGATCAAGAGCACATGGCATCAGGATAAGCGTGACGGTAAATCGTGTCATGAGCAGCATCATATCTATGTTCTTCATATGGCTGTAGAGGACCATAACCATTGGTGGCAGCTTCTTCTTGTTTGCCGAAATATCTTTGGTGGCGTGGGTGTTTTTTACATTCCTACCAGAGACACAAGGGAAGACGTCAGAAGAAAGAGAGAGTCTGTTTGGCAAATTTGCCAACACTACCACTAACGTAGACGGCCAGTTAGAAACTAATAATGCTTAATTGAGCTAATTAAATTTAATTAATCGTAATACTCGACTGTATTTTTTTTTTTTTTATTTCCAATCAACTTAAGAGGAGCTTCTTTATTTTATTGTCCCATCTCAAAGAAGAGGTGGAAGTTTCATGTGACTTATTGGTGCAGAATTTTGACCATTTCTTTAGAAAAAAGAAAAGGAAAAAGGCTAAAATAGCCTGTGGTTTCATTTTATCTGGTTTTGAACTAGTTTTCAGGTTCTTACTGGTCTTGCAGTTTGAGGTTATGGTTCTCCTTAAACACCAGAATCATGGTGCTGGAGTTTTTATCTTCTCTATGAGTCTAGCCCTGTTTTCTGTTGATTTTCTCTTTCTTTATTAGAGTTTGAGTTTGACTTGCATTATGTCATTTTTCCTAGTCAGATTACTTGCTTGTGTTCTAAAATAATCTGTTACACTTATGGATGGGAGGAATTTTCCTTTTCTATTTTGGTTTTTGTTTTCCTTTATTGAGTCTAACTCTGTCTACTCAGTCCATATAAATAAAGTTTCGGTGTGATTTTGTAATTTCATGCATGACTATTTTCTTCACACCAGTGCAATTTCATTTCACCTATAAGTAGTATAGACTCTATAGTATCTGTATGTATTTGTATCCTTTTAGTAAGTAATATAGTATCTAGTGGGATAGCCCACGAGGAAGGTTCTTAAACAGAAATTTCCCAATTTCTCGTATTTGGGCATCTCGGATCAACATAAAAAAAAATTCCCAAAAAAAATAGATAAAGCTGGGAGTGAATTTCAGAATACATAACATTCGTGCACACTAATTTCCCAATTTCTACGCATTTATATACTATTCATAAATCAAGCACAGCCTTTTACCAAAAAAAAAAAAGCACAGCCAAGAACAAAAACCCATAACCAAAACTCAGACACCGTAGTAGATCAAGTATAGAGAAGAGTGAAAAAAAATGACAAGATACAACCACAAACACTGAGTTATTCCTTAGGAAGAAGATTATAAGAAAATTACAAAGACAAAAGAAGAACACAAAAATTAATCAGGCAAAAATAACTCTAAGAAGAAAACTTACAGAGAAACTCTGTGTTCCAGCCGCAAAATGTTTCCCAATCTATGATTACAAGTGAGGCGAGTGATGGTGAGCTGGCGATTAGAGAATGAGGGTGAGAGAAGAAGAAGATCAGAAGAGAAGACGATGCAGATTTCGTACACAGCAGTTCGTGAGGCCGTGAGGTGAGGCGTCGGCGTCGCAACTGAGATACGAGAGATTAGATTCTTTGAGTGTCACCGGTGATTAGAGAATGAGGGTGACAAAAGATGAAGATCAAAAGAGAAGAAGATGATGCAAAGTCAATTCGGATTAGGTCGTCTGAATCGTCTCTCAGTATTTCTAATAAACCCTAACTCGTATTTGGGATTAAGACCGTTGGATGACACCTATCCACATGGCAGCCATCCAACGGTCTTCGCCATCTAGAGACGATTCAATTCAATTCCTAGCAGGCCCAGCCAGACAGTAATAGTCAGATGAGGGCGAAATGGTCACTTTCAGTTGGAATTTGAAACGGAAATCGCTTTCCTAAAGTTTCTAGTTTTGGAAATAGGGTTTCTTAGGAACAAAGAGGTTGCTGGTTTGGTTTTGGAAAGAAAGAATCACAAGAATGTGGTCAACATTTGTGTGTGGGTAATTTACTGCTACCTAAGATCAATCCAAACTTCACCCAACACTTAAGAACAGTTGCATCACTAGAGTCCCCACCATGGATGAGAATCTAATAGTAACTAGTCTAGTCCCCTCCCACATTAACTAAGTAGTTTACTAGTAACTATTACGGTCCCTCCCACATTAACTAAGTAATCCAGAAAGAAACATAGAGAAAGATCCATGGCACAATGGAAGCTAGCATATTATTGGTCCAGGAAATAAGTTCTGTAAATTATTGTTGGGCTCACATGCATGGGTTCCAGAAAGCTCTCTCTCATGACTTTCTATCATGTTGTAGTGGCCTGCATGTGTAGAGCCTCCACTCCACTCTGGTTTGCCGGCAGCTTCAGCCACAGCTCTCAAGCTACTGACCATGTACTGCATATAAATCAAACACCCAACAACAAAAATTAATAAACTGAATTGGAAGCAAATTAGAGAAGCCCAGAAGCATAACTCATCGAACCAAAAGTATACCTTGTCAAAGCATTGGAAAGCTCCAATTCCAGGGAATTTCCGTGTCCCATTAAGCTCTGGGTAAGATGGGTATCGGAGCTCCCTACATGGACCCATCCCAACTTGGATCTCCTGCAATCAAACAAAATAGAGTCGCTCATAAGCTTCTTAAATCGAAAAAAAGTAATAGAAAACAAAGCAATTTAATCCATTTCATTTTCATTTTAAAAAGAAGGAAGAAACATACGAGCATGGTATTGCCCACAAGGTGTTCGAAATTATCCCTGAAAGCACGCATGAAGTCGGAATATAATGCTCATTGTGGCAATCGAAAACTCTCTCTCTTAATAAATAAATAAATAAAATAAAATAAAATAAAATAAGAATATAGAAATCACACACAACCAGCTCATCGATGCTCCCCCTAGAAAGTCACCACATGATTTTGAAGTAGCACACCCATTAATATTGATTGATCTGGAACTATTCATCCAATTATTTATGGATGAACACCAAACTAAATGTCTTTCTCCTAATAAAAAATGCTCTCCCCCTCCTATCAACTTGAGGAAGAAAGTTACAAGTATGAGTGTTAAATGCTGCAGTTTGATGTATCATGAGTAAAACCAAAACTGAACCATTTATTAGAAAGTTTTAAAATACTTATCAAAATCGATTATTAATCTTTAGGTTTTAAAACGGTTTGATTTCCAAGAGAGAGAGAAAGAGAGTTTGGAACAAAATAGAAGGAAAGCCAAGGAAAATATAAAAATAATTTTAATCATATATGAAAATGGACTTATGTTTTAAAAGTATACCATATGAAAAGCATTAAAATAAAATTTATTTATACTATTATAGACATTTAGCACTAAGGGATTAAAGTAAAAGTTTAATCGGTTGTTCACGGTTTTGATTTAAATGGTTTGATTCGATTTTGATACACAGTTCGATTTCATTTTTGACACCTTAGCTTAGAAGGGAGGACATGATTAACATAATTCATTTTTAATAAGGAATTATTACTATTATATATTATAATAATATCAGTATAACCTTTTTCCATATAATATTCTTGACGAACACATACGTATTCCGTACTATACATTTGTCTCTCTTCTATCTCTCTTTTTTTTAATTTCCTTTCCTTCGATCAGCTCTCTGTCAATTACTTCTTCTTGTCCCGTGTGTCTCTCTCTGTGTCAACATTAATCTTGAAGATGGGTAGCTACGCTTGGGTTGCCACCCTCTTCGCCGTCTTCCTCCTACTCATTCCTTACACGCAGTCCTTTTATCTCCCGGGTGTCGCTCCTCGCGATCTCAACCAGATAATTTTGCATTTTGTTTATTCTGAAGCGAAATCTATGTTCTGTGTTTCAAGTTTCTTTATATCTTCGAATTGTTCATAAGTTTCTTTTTCCTTCCTTACAGTCCATATTTGTTGTTCAATCTTAAATTATCTGTTTAACTTCATGATGAGCGTTTCTAAATGATACAGATTTGGATCTAGGGTTTTTGGGTTTTGATCCATCAGTTGTTTGTGGATCTGGGTCTTTGAAGTTGCATTACCTTTGTGTTTTACTTTCCTTTTTTTGCTCTTTATTTTTTGTTCTCAATTTAAGTTAAATGTGATCCGTCATCAGTGTCTAGTGATCGTTTGCATGGTTTGAGAGTGTTCTATTTGTTTTTATTTTTTCTCCTGATTACTTGCAATCCCTCTTGAAATGATGAATGGGGGATTCAGGTTCTTCTCTTCTAAATGATTCTTTATCGTTGTTGGGCCATGCCGCAATTTTCGTCAATGGCTCTCAAGTCTTTGTGTAACTTTCTTCTTTCATTATTATTCTTTAGCGTACCTTAATGCTTTCTAGTAACTTGGCAATTAGAGCAACTAGTATCTAGTACTTAGTAGTGGTGTGGACGATGGACCTCTTTGGTTTCCGATTGCTTCTTTCACTGAAATATTTTCAATGAACGTGATGGCACTCCCCAATTTCTGGTTTCCTTTTGGTTTTTATTAGATTTTTGGTGTTAAATGAACTCCCCACCCACCCCCCATACCAAAAAAAAAAAAAAAAAACCCCACCTGCAATCCCCCCTTAAAAAAAAGGTAAAAGAGACAACGATTGCATTACTAGGACCCAGAGTTCTTGATACTCAACGCGAATTAGACCAAGGATCAAAAGTTAGAATATGAGAGTGATCCAGCCACAACATGAAGCATTTTTTTACATCTCTCTCTCTCTCTCTCTCTCTCTCTCTCTCTCTCTCTCTCTCTCTCTCTCTCTCTCACTCACACACACACACACATATGATCATGTTGTTTTCATCCAATTCCCTTACCTCTTTTTGAGCTTTTTTGGAAGAGCTTATGTGTGGGGATTCTAAATTTTCAGGTCTAGACAACTTTCAGCGACAACTGAAGTGTTTCTATAGCAGAATCCTCCTGTTTCCTCTCATTTAGGCTCAGGAGGCATAACAAAAGATAACACATTGTCACAAGCTTATATGCTAAATAACACAAGCCACAGAAGTACAACACCTGCTTGGAGTAACCTCAAAGCCAACAATGCGGGCTGAATCAGTTTCAAGATCTTTGTGATACATAACTCAGAAGCTCAGATGATTATTGATAAAATATTTCTCAGTGTTGCTCTGCATGGGCACATTAAATATCAAACAAAATAAAGACAGGTTTAATGCAACAATAACTACTTCGTGATACTTACCCCAGCATAGTTTCCTTTGAATCCAACATGAAAACCATGTTCATACGTTGACTGACTTCCATCCCTTCTTTTCTGAAGGACTGCAACAGGAAGGTTATCCAAAATCCTGTAAATTCGTCAAGGAAATGTCAGTAAAGGTTTCCTTTTCTCTTCCTCCAAATTGATAACAGAGCAAATCACCATGGAGTACAAAATAATTATGCAGTCAGAACAACAGAATAACTTCAGAGAAAGAGAAAAGAGAAGATAAAAGTAACCACAAGTCTACAATTATGCATATTGATATTGTTACTAGAAAGATCATCAAAAAGCATCAGGTTCAAAATA
>CM053270.1:79224917-79320940 GCA_028583415.1 Protea cynaroides | reverse complement strand
TTATAGTTGTTACCGGAACCAGCATGGCAATGGGACTACGTCACTATGGACTTCGTCACAGGGTTACTGTTAGGGAACTACGCCACGCTGGCAATAAGGCCCTGACAATAGCTATCAGGCTACTATACAGATGTCACCTTATGAAGCACTGTATGGCAGGAAGTGTCGAACTCCCTTGTTTTGGAATGAAGTTGGAGAACGTAGTATTGTTGGACCGGAATTTGTTGAAGAGACTTGCCGAGTGGTCGACATCATCATGGAAAGAGTGAGAACAGCTCAGAACCGTCAGAAGCAATATGCAGACACTCGACGAAGAGATCTGGAATTTGCCGTAGGTGATAAAGTATTTTTGAAGGTTTCGCCTATGCGAGGATTGAAGAGGTTCAAACAGAAAGGGAAACTAAGTCCAAGATATGTCAGGCCATATGAAATTCAAGCTAAGCGTGGAAAAGTGGCTTATCAGTTAGCACTACCACCATCTATGTCAAGTGTGCATGACGTATTTCACATTTCCCTATTGAAGAAGTATGTCAAAGACCCAACGCATGTTTTGACAGTGGATTTGCTGGAATTGACTGATGATTTGACATTTGAAGTAACACCAACAGAAATCACTAGTCGAAAGGTTCAACGTCTACGCAACAGAGATATCTACTATGTTAAGGTCACATGGAAAAGTAGAGACATGGAAGAGATTACATGGGAAGAAGAGAATGCTATGCGAAAGCAATACCCTCATTTATTTGATTTAGAAGGTACGTACAATTTCAAGGATGAAATTTTTATAAGTTGGGGGGAGTTGTAAGACCCGTGTCAATCTAACCCGGTCTTACCACCTTGAACTAGGTTTACCCATCACGGTCGAGTCAAATGGACCAAGGGCGTGAAGGAGATCGAGATCCCAGGTATCAAATCGACCCAAAAACACTTAATTGGAAGGGAGGGTCCCATACCCAGCTAAGCAGGGTCGGACCTCCCAAAGCAGAAAGTCAGACCCTCAATTTTGAAGGGAGGGTCGGACATCTTGAGCCCTAGGGTCGACGGGATCATCGACCCTCCCATCGACCCTCGGTTGTATCCAAAATTGAAATTAGGAAATTTCCTAATTTTCGATTGGGATTCTTTCCTAATCTCAGAGGGACTTATTTTAGGATGTTCCTACTATATTTAAAGGATGTCCCTAAGCCACTTTCACTCCTTTCACAACCCTAATTGAATTGAGAGAAAGAGAAGAGAAGGAAAAGAGGAGGAAGAAAGGCAAGGAAGAGAACTTAGAAAAAAGGAGAAGAATTTCAGAGAAAAAGTAATCTTCTCAGGTATGATACTAATTCCATGAGTTTCTACCGACCTTAGGTTAGTTATTGTTGAGAGTGTGATCTCGAGAAAACCCAAACCATCAATCTATGGTTAGGTTTTCATAGAAAGCCATAGGAAAATGCATGAAAGCTATCTAGGTGGGTTATACATGGTTTCAGACCATGGAATGATTGTAGAATGGAATGTAGGAGCAAGCCATAGGATCCCAAGCACGAAGAATGGATTAAAAGAGAGAACTGGACCAAAGTGCACCGAGGGTCGCACCGAGGGTCGATGACCATCCGACCCTAGGTGTTCCTAACCATCGACCCTCAATGTTCGGGAAGTTCAGATTAGGGCGAGGGTGGCACCCAGGGTCGATCCTGACTCCGACCCTACCTCTGACCCTCAGTTAACAGAATGGTTTTTAAATTCAGAATTAATTCTAATTAAATTCTATCGACTTTGTTAGGTCTTCTAGCAATACAATAACAATATAAAGGTGATTATAAAGCTTGAAAAAGTATCTATTAGCAAGCTAAGGTGAGGAACCAAAACTCCGAACTAAATTGGTTAATAATAAAAACTATTTTCTATTTCTTGAGTCCTATGCTATGCTTGATTCTTTGCGAATATGTTTGTAATGTGCATACAGCATGCCATCTAATATTTCTATTACTTGTTCATGCATATTAACTTTATTGTTTTTAACATGATGATGATGATGATGATAGGAATAGGCATGTGCTTGTATGTGTGTGGTTGGTGTACTTGATGCGAGCGAGTATCAGGGGAGGTGTGATGAGAACGTCCATAAACGTTAACCTTTGGCGGGTCTCAGCATTTTAGCTCTATCTCTAACTCAAGTCTTGTGCATTGGCATCGTCGTATCGCCATTACTTTAGCAGAACTATTATGTCGTAGAGTATCAGGGGAGGTGGTCTCCGTCCTTGTAGTCTCTGACTCTACCGGGGGGCCTTAGCTCTATCTCTATGGACATTCTGAGGGATGCTGGGGTGAGGCCTTAGATACACTTTTTGGCATTAGGATTGGTTAGTTGCGAGCCCAGTTTGCAGCCCTCGCTAACAGGGGCTTACATGTTGGTATGACACTATATAGCAATAAATGTAACATTTGTTATATAATGTTCATGGTTGGGTGCATGTGAGTTGACGATAAACGTGATCTTCGAGTAACATCACACACTCGTGTATAGAGGCGGGGTCCATAAACGCGACCTTTGGCTACCTAAACCTTTCTATTGCATACTGCAAACTTTAAACCGGACCAAAGATATAAATTGATTTGCATGCATATGTATTGTTGCATTGTTTTGGCTACTCACTGAGCCGTGATGTGTGCTCACCCCTCGACGTCGAATATTTTTAGTTTTTTTTTTGGGTAAGTCGAATATTTTTAGTTGATGATGCTGGTTATACCATTGAAGACTATATGAATGCGTCTGCGTACAGGAACGTGGCAGCAATGGAAGTTGAAGCTGAAGTGGATACACACGACTCCTCTTGCAAGTGCAACTCGTGTGTATTCGATTAGACATTTTATAGGTTTCTCTATTTGGATTTATTAAAGACTTGTATTGATATTTACTTATGTCTCGGTTGATACAGAATAAATTGTTATTTAAATTTTAATATCACATAGATTCTCAATTCATTTATTTATAAGATTTCCGCTATTGTGTATTTACTCTGATTATGATTACGGATGTGTGTAAGTTTGGATAACGCAGGGATAGCCTATTTGAGATCCTGGTTGAACCGTTGGTTTATTAGCAGTTCATCACACCATTCTGAGATGTGCGGAATTGGGGTGTGACAGAAGGTACAAGAGCTGTGTAAGAAGTTTAACATCTAAAGGCACCATTCTTCCCCTTATCGTCCATAGACAAATGGAGCAGTAGAGGCCGCCAACAAAAATGTCAATGTCATCCTCCAGAAAATGACAGAAACTCATGGTGGCTTGGCAGACAGGGTGTTATATGCATTATGGGCATACAGGACTTCTATAAGGACATCTACTGAGGCAATGCCTTACTCTTTAGTATATGGTATGGAAGTAGTACTCCCAATAGAAATGGAAGTGCCATCATTGAGAATCCTAATGGAGTCCAAAATCCCTGATGCTGAATGGCTCTGATCCCATTATGAAGAGTTGAACCTTATTGATGAAAGGAAAATGAAAGCGACTGACAATGCAAAGAAGTACCAACAAAGAATGTCCACCACTTTTAATAAGAAGGTTTGTATTCATCACATGGCAGTGGGAGACCTAGTATTGAAGGAGCAGAGAGCACCTATCCATGACCCCAAGGGTAAATTTCCTCCAAACTGGAGTGGACCATTCATAGTGAAAGAAATCCTACCTAAAAAGGTAGTTCGGTTAACATATTTGGATGGTAAAGAGTTACAATACCTATTTAACATTGATCAGGTGAAACAATATCATCTCTAGCCTCTGCACACTTCCACAAAAAAAAAAAACCTAGAGAGTACAGTTGCTATTTTCACCCACGAAAGCCGACAATGAAACAACATTTGGAGGACTTTATGATAGATTGGTGGATTCTCCAAAGAGGTTACTACATCCTGCCACTCAGGAGTGGTTTCATCATAATTAAAGGAAGAACTTCCTGCTTTTTGGCTAGCTCTTTCATCTGTTCATTTATCCAACGGATTTCCCAAGAGTTGCATATCGAGCCCATTTTTCACATCTTTTGATATCGACCCTAATGGCCATGTCAATCTAAAAATAATGATAATGATAAATTTGACTGGAACTCTTATCTTCGTTCATTACATTCAACGACGTCCAAAGATTCCAAAGAGCCCTTCACTTTTCAAGCCCATAAAGTGGTATCTCTTTAGAGGGATCGACTATTCTACATAAACAACCAAAAGATCCCCCTGATCGGAAACTCATCTGGATAACTTCTTATTAGCCAAGTTTGGCCTTCGTCCTCGCTCACCTGTCTTTGTTTTAGTAACTTAGGGCCAAACAAAGTCATGCATATGCACATATTTCATGCACAACTCACTAAGGTTTTCAATGTATCTAGTAATTACAGTGTAAGAAAGTTATAATGATTTTCTTATTAATTCTGTTGTAGGTCGGGATTTTCTACAGGTAAACTTTGGTGAGCACTCTAGAGCTTTTACTAGTCAAACAGCATGGTGAAGATGGATAGAGTATTGAATAATTGGAGTTGGCATATGAAATTCATTGAAAACCATTCATTCATGAAGAAGATTCACTTGGATGTCCTCCTCCAAATGATTACAGTACAATTGTGCCTAGGTTTACTAGAAGTAGTTATTCAGTGCTGGGATCCAATAGCTCTTGTATTCAGGTTTGGTAAAGCCAAATTGTGCCCTACTATTAAAGAATTCAGAGCATGTCTCTTTTATCCACAAAAAATAAAGGTGTCTAGAACATCCCCTAAGAGAGATTATAAGCAGAGAATAAGAGACCTCTTCGCCTGGAATAAAGAAGAAGCAAGATTGTTCATTCAAGACCAGAGAGTGAAATTACTACCCATGATAGATACCTATGCACAGAAAGAACCTTTTGGTGATGAAGCAAAAACATAGAGGAGACGAGTCTATCTATATTGCATCATTGCTCGAACATTACTGCTGAGTTTATGACCCAGTGAGAACCATTTCAATTTCTATTTGTCCTCCTAAATTTTATTTGGAGTATGCATGCTAACAGAGTCATTTGTTTTGAATGTTGATGATTTGTGTGATGATGGTTGCTAGTCCTGATGTTACTATATTTGCCATGGTAGATGCATGAATGTTGAGTGGTTTGATGATCTTACCTCTTTAAATTTTTTTCCTCTCATATATCTCCAATACGGGAGTCAAAAATATGGTTCTCTTATCTTTACCCTCAATTAAACAATCTTGGTTAAAGAGGGATATCTGTAAGCACCCCATTTTTGCCATCCCTAGCTGAACAAAGTCTTACTGGAGAGTAGACAGCAATGTGGGAGAGGTGAGAGAATGTTTGGAAAAAGTACAGGGGAGGCGAGTGAAACTCTCTCAAAAATGATAATCGATCAGTCTCGGTTTGCTCTTTATAGTGTTTTGAAAAGAGCTGTGATGATCTCCAGTGTCTAGAAGCTTAAGTAAAACCATACGGCAAGTTGGTGAATCCCAATGCAAGGTTTGAATTTTTGGCTGCGACTTGGTCAAGGTTTTAGATGGGCCCCACAACAAAGTCATGGGCTGCAATGTAAGACCCGTGTCAATTTAACCCGGTCTTACCACCTTGAACCAGGTTTACCCATCATGGTCGAGTCAAGTGGACCAAGGGCGTGATGGAGATCGAGATCCCAGGTACGAAATCGACCCAAAAACACTTAATTCTAGGGGAGGGTCGCACACCCAGTGAAGCAGGGTCAGACCTCCCAAAACAGAAAGTCAGACCCTCAGTTTTGAAGGGAGGGTCGGACAGCTTAAGACCCTAGGGTCGACGGGATCATCGACCCTCGGTTTCTGACGAAACTGAAATTAGGAAATTTCCTAACTTTCGGTTGGGATTCTTTCCAAATCTCAATGGGACTATTATAAGACATTCCTAGTCTATTTAAAGGACGTTCCTAAGCCACATTCACTCCTTTCACAACCCTAATTGAATTGAGAGAAAGAGAGAAGAAGGAAAAGAGGAAGAAAGGAGGCTAGGAAGAAGGCTTAGCAAAAAGGAGAAGAAATTGCAGAGAAAAGTAATCTTCTCAGGTATGGATACTAATTCCATGAGTTTCAACAGACCTTAGGTTAGATATGGTTGAGTGTAGGATTTCGGAGAAACTCAAACCATCCATCCATGGTTAGGATTTCATGGAAAACCATAGGAGGATGCACGAAAACTATTTAGATGGTTTATACATGGTTCTAGACCATGGAATGACTGTTGAATGAATGTAGGAAGCAAGCCATAGGACCCCAAACACGAAGAATGGATTAAAAAGTAAAAATTAGACCAGAGTGCACCGAGGGTTGCACTGAGGGTCGATAGACCATCCGACCCTAGGTGTTTCTGACCATCGACCCTCAACATTCGGGAAGTTCAGAATGGAGGGAGGGTCGATAGACCCATCGACCCTAGCATCGACCCTAGCATCGACCCTCAGTTGACAGAATAATTTTTAAATTCTGAATTAATTCTAATTAAATTCTATCGACTTTGTTAGGTTTGCTAGAGTATAATAACATTATAAAGGTGATTCTAAAGCTTGGAAAAATATCTATTAGCAAGCTAAGGTGATGAACCTTAACCCCAAACTAAATTGGTTAATAATAAACTGTTTTCTATTTCTTGAGTCCTATGCCATGTTTGATTCTATGTGAATATGTTTGTAATGTGCATACAGCATGCCATCCAATATTTCTATTACTTGTTCATGCATATTTACTTTATTGTTTATAACATGTTGATGATGATGATGATAGGAATAGGCATATGCTTGCATGTGTGTGGTTGATGTGCTTGATGCGAGCGAGTATCAGAGGAGGTGTGATGAGAACGTCAATAAACGTTAACCTTTGGTGGGTCTCAGCACTTTAGCTCTATCTCTAACTCAAGTTTTGTGCATTGACATCGTCGTATCGCCATTACCTTAGCGGAACTATTATGTCGTAGAGTATCAGGGGAGGTGGTCTCGGTCCTTGTAGTCTCTGACTCTACCGGGGGGCCTTAGCTCTATCTCTATGGGCATTCTGAGGGATGCTGGGGTGAGGCCTTGGATAAACTGTTTGGCATTAGGATTGGTTAGCAGCGAGGCTAGTTTGCAAGCCCTCGCTAATAGGGGCTTACGTGTTAGTATAGCATTATATAGTAATAACCGTTAACCTTTGTTGTATAATGTTATGGTAGGGTGGATGGGGACGACGATAACCGTTAACCTTCGGGCGGGCTTCCACACCCTGCGTATAGAGGTGGTATCAATAACCGTTAACCTTTGATCACCCAACCTTTCTATTGCACATTGCAAACTATAAACCAAGACCAAAGATATAAATTGATTTTTTGCATGCATATGTAATGTTGCATTGTTTTGGCTACTCACTGAGCCGTGTTGTGTGCTCACCCCTCGACGTTGAATATTTTTAGTTGATGATGCAGGATATACTGTTGAAGATTATATGAACCTGTCAGTGCATGGAACTGTAGCAGGTATGGAAGTTGGAGCTGAAGACGATACACACGACTCCTCTTGCGAGTGCAACTCGTGTGTATTCGATTAGATATTTTTGTAGGTTTCTTATTTGGATTTATAAGACATGTATTTGGTATTTAAATATTTATGTCTTAGTTAAACACAGAATAATTTGATATTATTTATGGGTATCATTCTAGTTCTCAGTTCATATTATTTATAAATTTTTCGCTATTGTGTATTACTCTGATTATGATTGTGGATGCGTGTAAAGTTTGGATAACGCGGAGATAGCCTATTAGAGATCCTGGTTGAACCGTTGGTTATTTGGCGGTTCATCACACCATTCTGAACAGTGTGGAACTGGGGTGTGACAACTTGGTATCAGAGCTTCTCAGGCCTTGCCCGCCGAACTAGCATACATTCAACACAATTGTGAACTGAGATAGGATAAATTAAAAGCTTTAATACAAACACACTGTAAGCATAAGTGATGATTGAAACCGAATTAAAAAGAGAATAATGCATCTATTAAAGGGAAAACCAGTTACATACAATGAGTAAGAGAACTACACGTATATACATCACTAAAGCAGAGTACAGTCCACAACCCGGACAGTTACTCTGTAGTACAAGGAAAATAAAGTACAATCAAGAAGCTGGAGGCGAAGGAGGAGGCGGTGCCTCACGATCTCTGTCGTAGTCCTCAGCATAGACTCTAGTCAACCAGGCTATTTGAGTCTGGGACGTCTGTAGACTAGCTGTGAGATCGGCTACTCTCCTGTCAGTCGCACGCTGGATCTCCATGAGCTCACCTATCCGCGTGTCAGATGTGTGCTGAGCAGCCAACAGCTCCTCCACTCTCATGCACTGAGCATCTAGCAAATCCTCCATCCTCAGGTCCGATATGCGCTGAGTCTCTCTGATCTCGCGCAACATCTCCATCATATCAGAAGATGGGCGTGAAGGACCAGCATCATGCAAAGGACTGGTCTCGGGTACCGAAGCCGCCGCAGCAGAAGTACCAGCCCGATCCGCATGCGTAGGTGATGGCGGTGGTATCGCATCGACCCTCAGCTCTCGGGAAGAACAGGTCATTCCAGGGTCGGATACCAAGGATCGGACATACCATCGACCCTCACTATCGACCCTACATAGAAAAGACAGTATTTTTTTCAGAATGAATTGAGGATTCAAATTTTATATCGGTTAGCGTGCCTACATGAAGTATAAATGATTTCTCACTGACTTTGATGATTTTCAGGCACCATCCATCTCGAAAGTAAATATGTCTGGACGTAGAGTTACCCGACAAACCCGAAATACAGTCCCACCACCACCACCAGTGGATGAGACTAGTCAAGAGAACAATTACGCACAGGGTAATCCTGAGCCGGCAAACCCTACAAATTTGCCACCACCACCACCTGAGCTAACAACAGTGGTGATGAATCTGGCTCAACAGCTACAACAAATGCAACATGCACAAACTCAAAAGCAGGTTGCGATGGGAGTCATGTTTCAAGCCACTCAGGCTGCAGCCATGCACACTGGGCAAGCTAGTACAACACCGGTGGGTAACCACCCAGCTCAATAGACACCTCCACAACCGGCTGCACCAGTTCCTGTGCAAGCCCCAGAAGCAGCCCAAGGGAACTATCAGTATCCAACCCCTATGTTTGGGGTATACCAAAATCAACTGGATCACTCCCGACTAGTAGAGATGGCAAGCCGTCTGATCCATTGTGGCCAGCACACTGGATAGACGAGATGGAAAGAAATTTTCTTATGATGACTATTACTGAAGAGGAGAAAGTATTGTGTGCCACCTTCATGCTCAAAGGCGACGCACATCATTGGTGGAAATCGACCAGGCCTATCTATTGACTAAGCACGCCCTACTGACTTGGGCTATATATAAAGAAGCTTTCTTTGAGAAATATTTTCCACGAAGCTTCAGAGATTCGATGGAGAAGGAGTTCCTGAGTCTTTATCAGGGACAGATGTCGGTGGATGCGTACCAACAACGTTATGAAGAGCTGTTTTTCTTTCGCACTACTAAGTATGCAAGAAGAAGATACAAAAACCCGTAGATTCGTCGCGGGACTAAGAGGAAGTATAAGGGAACATGTTCTGGGATTAGAGAAGAACATATATAATGAAGCTGTCCAGATCGCTCGAGTGATTGAATCGAGCCAGAAAGAGAGTTATTGCACTCAAAACAAAGGCATGAAAAGGCCAGCTGGGAATTCTTATAATGGAAGCAATAACAGGACGTATAAACCTTTCCGTCCTCAGAATTTTAATGCTGCAACCAAGACTATCCCCGCAGCTCAATCACAGCCAAAGTCAAATGTTGAAGCCCCGAGGTGTTATAACTGCAACCAACCAGGGCATATGGCAAGAGAGTGCCCAAAACCCAAGAAGCAGTTACATCAAGGACGGGTATATGTTGTTACATCAGAGGATGCAGCCACATCGCCCGATGTGGTCACAGGTATGACCGAAACTTTAAGATTATAATCACACTGATTGAGTATGTAGACTAAGTAAAAACGAATCACAGGTATCGTACCTATCAATGGCGTACCCGCCAGAGTACTCTTTGATTCAGGAGCTACTCATTCATTTATATCTATGTCGTTTGGAAAGAAGACCAATCTGCCCATCAAAACATTAGACTACAAATTACTTGTACGGTCACCGATGGGATTAGAAGTGGAATTAGAGAAAGGTTATGGACCATGTCCAGTTCTCATCGGAGAGCAGACCTTGGATGCAACCTTAATACAACTTGAGATGGCAGACTTTGACGTCATCTTAGGAATGGATTGGTTAGCTCGGCACTCCGCAAATCTGTTATGTGCCGAGAAGAAACTAACGTTCAAGGACAAAGAAGGAGCAGAATTCAGTTTCTCGGGAACCAAACTTCCCAGGAGACGTAAGCTCATACTCTCAGCATTAAAGGCTAAGAAGTGCCTTGAGAAAGGAGCGGTCGGATATCTAGTATCAGTGGTCGACTTAACCAAGGACGTGCCATGAATGGAAGATATTGATGTCGTGCGGGATTTTCCTGGTGTATTTCCGGAGGAATTACCCAGACTACCACCCGACTGAGCCACAGAGTTTGTAATAGACCTTATACCTGGAGCCGCACCAGTATCAAAAGCACCTTATAGAATGGCTCCTACGGAACTGAAGGAATTAAAAGTGCAATTACAAGAACTACTGGATAAGGGTTATATTAGACCCAGTATATCTCCATGGGGAGCACCGGTGTTGTTCGTAAAGAAGAAGGATGGTAGTGTTCGATTATGTATCGACTATCGAGAATTAAATAAACTGACCATCAAGAATCGATACCTACTACCCAGGATCGATGACTTGTTCGATCAGTTGCAAGGAGCGAAGGTATTTTCAAAGATCGATCTTCGATCAGGCTATCATCAACTGAAGATTAAAGAAGGGGACATTCTGAAGACAGCCTTCCGAACAAGATACGAACATTATGAGTTCTTAGTGATGTCCTTCGGACTGACTAACGCACCGGCAACATTCATGGAACTTATGAACCGGGTCTTCCACGACATGTTGGATACGTCGGTCGTAGTATTTATTGATGACATATTGGTATATTCCAAGGACAGGAAACTCAAGTCAAGAACCTAAACGCAGCCCTACAGCGTTTAAGGAAAGAGAAGTTATACGCCAAATTTTCGAAGTGTGAGTTTTGGCTAAGTGAAGTCGCCTTTCTAGGCCATGTAGTATCCGCAGAAGGAATTAAAGTGGACCCTAGAAAGATCGAAGCTATTGTGAAGTGGGAAGCACCAAAGAGCGTCTCAGAAATTAGAAGTTTCCTGGGTCTAGCTGGATATTATCGGAGATTCGTAGAAGACTATTCTCGGATTGCCGTACCTCTTACCAATTTGACCAAGAAAGGAGAAAAGTATGTATGGACGGATAAGTGTGAAAAGAGCTTTCAAACACTGAAGACCAGATTGATATCCGCTCTAATTTTAACTATTCCCATTCCGGGATAGACATTTACTTTATATACTGATGCATCGGGATTGGGACTAGGATGTGTGCTTATGCAAGGAGAACAACTAGTTGTGTATGCATCGAGACAGTTGAAGGTACATGAGAAAAATTACCCAACCCATGATTTGGAATTAGCGGCAGTAGTACATGCTGTCAAGATATGGAGAAACTACCTATACGAAGAAAAATTTCAAATTAACTCGGACCATAAAAGCCTTACGTATCTATTTAATCAGAAGGAGTTAAATATGAGACAAAGAAGATGGCTGGAACTATTGAAAGACTATGATTCTGATATCCAGTATCATCCAGGAAAAGCGAACGTAGTAGCAGATGCATTGAGCAGAAAAGCAATGATAAAATCTCAAGGAGAAATCAGCACGACTGCAGCAATGTATACCAATGGAATGGTGTTTAATCATGGCAACGAGCAGTATGTGATAGATACACCAGATGGATCAACCAACCAATGGTTCATTCATCGGTTTTCAAATATGTTCGCGGCATTGAAGATTATACCGGATATAGTGGACGAAGTGAAGACAGCTATCAAAGCAGATCCTTATCTGAGAACAGTACAAGAAGATATTGAGAAAGGTAGGACTAACCCTGAGTTCACCTTGGATGACGAAAAGGTACTAAAATACAAGGGAAGAATATGTGTACCCGAAACAGAAAGTGTAGACATTAGACACCGACTCATGAAAGAAGCCCATACCACCATCTACTCGGTACATCCTGGGAGTACAAAAATGTATCATGATCTAAAGAAACTGTATTGGTAGAGGGGAATGAAGGCAGATGTAGCTAAGTTCGTGTCTCAATGCCTAAATTGTCAGAAAGTAAAGGCTGAACGACAAAGACCCGCAAGACTGTTACAGCCATTACCAGAACCAGCATGGAAATGGAACTGCATCACTATGGACTTCGTCACAGGACTACCATTGACTCCTCGAGTAGTTGACGCAGTTTGGGTGATTGTAGACCGTCTGACTAAGACAGCTCGCTTCATACCGATACGACCCCAATATACACTCGAAAGGTTAGCAAAGCTGTATGTGGATAATATTGTTCGGTTACACGGCGTACCAGAAAGCATTGTGTCTGATAAAGACCCACGATTTACTTCTAAATTTTGGGAAAGACTGCAAAAGGCTATGGGTACAACATTGAAGTTCAGTACTGCATTCCACCCACAGACTGACGGACAGTCGGAGCGTACAATCCAGATTTTAGAAGATATGCTACGAGCATGTGTGATTGATTTCAAGGGATCATGGGACGAAAAGTTACCACTGATCGAGTTCGCTTACAATAACAGCTATCAGGCTACTATACAGATGTCACCTTATGAAGCACTGTATGGTAGGAAGTGTCGAACTCCCTTGTTTTGGAATGAAGTTGGAGAATAGTATTGTTGGACCGGAATTTGTTGAAGAGACTTGTCTAGTGGTCGACATAATCAAGGAAAGAGTAAGAGTAGCTCAGAACCGTCAGAAGCAATACGCAGATACTCGATGAAGAGATCTAGAGTTCGCCGTAGGTGATAAAGTATTTCTGAAAGTATCGCCTATGCGAGGATTGAAGAGGTTCGGACAGAAAGGAAAACTAAGTCCAAGATATGTCGGACCATATGAGATTCTGGCTAAGCGTGGGAAAGTAGCTTATCAGTTAGCACTACCACCATTTATGTCAAGTGTGCATGACGTATTTCACATATCCTTATTGAAGAAGTATGTCAAAGACCCAACACATGTGTTGACAGTAGATTTTCCGGAACTGACTGATGATTTGACATTTGATGTAATACCAATGGAAATCACTAGTCGAAAGGTTCAACATCTACGCAACAGAGATATCTACTATGTTAAGGTCACACGGAAAAGTAGAGACATGGAAGAGATTACATGGGAAGAAGAAAATGCTATGAGAAAGCAATACCCTGACTTGTTTGATTCGAAAGGTACGTACAATTTTGAGGACAAAATTTTTATAAGTTGGGGGGAGTTGTAAGACCCGTGTCAATTTAACCCGGTCTTACCACCTTGAACCAGGTTTACCCATCATGGTCGAGTCAAGTGGACCAAGGGCGTGATGGAGATCGAGATCCCAGGTACGAAATCGACCCAAAAACACTTAATTCTAGGGGAGGGTCGCACACCCAGTGAAGCAGGGTCGGACCTCCCAAAACAGAAAGTCAAACCCTAAGTTTTGAAGGGAGGGTCGGACAGCTTAAGACCCTAGGTTCGACGGGATCATCGACCCTCCCATTGACCCTCGGTTTCTGACGAAACTGAAATTAGGAAATTTCCTAACTTTCGGTTGGGATTCTTTCCAAATCTCAATGGGACTATTATAAGATATTCCTAATCTATTTAAAGGACGTTCCTAAGCCACATTCACTCCTTTCACAACCCTAATTAAATTGAGAGAAAGAGAGAAGAAGGAAAAGAGGAAGAAAGGAGGCTGGGAAGAAGGCTTAGCAAAAAGGAGAAGAAATTGCAGAGAAAAGTAATCTTCTCAGGTATGGATACTAATTCCATGAGTTTCTACAGACCTTAGGTTAGATATGGTTGAGTGTAGGATTTCGTAGAAACTCAAACCATCCATCCATGGTTAGGTTTTCATGGAAAACCATAGGAGGATGCACGAAAACTATTTAGATGGTTTATACATGGTTCTAGACCATGGAATGACTGTTGAATGAATGTAGGAAGCAAGCCATAGAACCCCAAACACGAAGAATGGATTAAAAAGTAAAAATTGGACCAGAGTGCACCGAGGGTCGCACCGATGGTCGATAGACCATTCGACCCTAGGTGTTTCTGACCATCGACCCTCAGCATTCGGGAAGTTCAGAATGGAGGGAGGGTCGATAGACCCATCGACCCTAGCATCGACCCTCAGTTGACAGAATAGTTTTTAAATTCTGAATTAATTCTAATTAAATTCTATCAACTTTGTTAGGTTTGCTAGCAGTATAATAACATTATAAAGGTGATTCTAAAGCTTGGAAAAATATCTATTAGCAAGCTAAGGTGAGGAACCTTAACCCCAAACTAAATTGGTTAATAATAAACTGTTTTCTATTTCTTGAGTCCTATGCCATGTTTGATTCTATGCGAATATGTTTGTAATGTGCATACAGCATGCCATCCAATATTTCTATTACTTGTTCATGTATATTTACTTTATTGTTTATAACATGATGATGATGATGATGATAGGAATAGGCATGTGCTTGTATGTGTGTGGTTGATGTGCTTGATGCGAGCGAGTACCAGGGGAGGTGTGATGAGAACGTCAATAAACGTTAACCTTTGCCGGGTCTCAGTACTTTAGCTCTATCTCTAACTCAAGTTTTGTGCATTGACATCGTCGTATCGCCATTACCTTAGCGGAACTATTATGTCGTAGAGTATCAGGGGAGGTGGTCTCGGTCCTTGTAGTCTCTGACTCTACCGGGGGCCTTAGCTCTATCTCTATGGGCATTCTGAGGGATGCTGGGGTGAGGCCTTGGATACAATGTTTGGCATTAGGATTGGTTAGCAGCGAGCCCAGTTTGCAAGCCCTCGCTAACAGGGGCTTACGTGTTGGTATAGCATTATATAGCAATAACCGTTAACCTTTGTTGTATAATGTTATGGTAGGGTGGATGGGGACGACGATAACCGTTAACCTTCGGGCGGGCTTCCACACCCTGTGTATAGAGGCGGTATCAATAACCGTTAACCTTTGATCACCCAACCTTTCTATTGCACATTGCAAACTATAAACCAAGACCAAAGATATAAATTGATTTTTTGCATGCATATGTAATGTTGCATTGTTTTGGCTACTCACTGAGCCGTGTTGTGTGCTCACCCCTCGACGTCGAATATTTTTAGTTGATGATGCAGGATATACTGTTGAAGATTATATGAACCTGTCAGCGTATGGAACTGTAGCAGCTATGGAAGTTGGAGCTGAAGACGATACACACGACTCCTCTTGCGAGTGCAACTCGTGTGTATTCGATTAGATATTTTTGTAGGTTTCTTATTTGGATTTATAAGACATGTATTTGGTATTTAAATATTTATGTCTTAGTTAAACACAGAATAATTTGATATTATTTATGGGTATCATTCTAGTTCTCAGTTCATATTATTTATAAATTTTCCGCTATTGTGTATTACTCTGATTATGATTGTGGATGCGTGTAAAGTTTGGATAATGCGGGGACAGCCTATTAGAGATCCTGGTTGAACCGTTGGTTATTTGGCCCTTCATCACACCATTCTGAACAGTGTGGAACTCGGGTGTGACATGCAACCTGCATGGATGCGTAGGTCTTGAAAATACCTTCAAAATGAGACCAGAATTGCTCAATTCTGATTTGAAATGAAGAAGATATGGCAATTTTAGTATGAGAATAAGAGTAAGGGTATTTTCTAATAATTTATAATAGGAAAATTTTCATATACACACCATTAAGGATTGGAAACCTCATCTACCCCTACAAGATTGCAAAAACCTCATCTACTACCCAAAAACTTTACTCTGTTAATCGATGATGTCCATTCCATTAAAAGATTCCCGTTAGTTGTTGACGTCAAATGAGTTAGGAATTTTAATGGGCGATAATACCCTTTTAGGCTTGTTAAAAGACCAAAATACCCTTTCCTTTCATCAACGGTCTTCATCATCCTTAAATCCTCTGTTCGACGATGATGGAATCAGTAAATTTCCACTCTCTGTTGTGATCCTTTCTCCCTTTCCCTTTTAAAGGAATAGAAAACGGATACAAAGCTCTCATCGATTTTGTAGATACAGAATCTGCCGGCATGAGACCTGAAGAAATGGCATACCGTTCGCAGCAGAGGATGAACCATTGATTGCCATGATCGATCATATCTAAGCTGCAGCAGGAAGATCCTTGATCCAATCATCTAATGGCTTCCCAAATGAATACACAATGAACCCAATCTTCCTCATCGCCTGCACATTAACCACATTCCATCCGTCGAAGAAAAACACCAGCTTCTCCATCGCATCATAGATCTTCTGATAATCAAGAGACTTAAACACATTCCACTCCGTCAGTATACACACACCATGAGCTCCCTTGGCCGTCTCATAAGGATCCTTAATCACACTTAAATTCGTCTTCTTTGTAACACTAGCCGACACCAAATGCTATGGATGATCCCAATCAAACTTACTCGTTGCCAGATCTTGTTTGATCTGATCTTCTGTTACCTGCGGATCATAGATCGCGAGATGTGCTTTGTCCCCCAATATCCCATGACATACATCAATCGCAGGTGTTTCTCTGGTAACCCCTGTATCCTTCTTGAAAGCAAATCCAAGAACAACAATTTTTTTTCCTGATAAAGTGTTAAACACCGATGACACCACTCGATTCACAAATCGAGATTTCTGGTAATCGTTGATCTGAAGCACTTGTCTCTAGTAATTAGCAACCTCAGTGAGCCAATTCACAGCTTAGACATGATCGATCATGACAAAATATAGTCTGACGAAGGCTTTTGTATTTTTTTTTCCTGATTCTGATATATGACTAATAATTGCCTACCTTCGAAAGGTTTGGTCTCTTGTTTCATCCATCGAGTACCAGCATTAACAAATCTAAAAGGAGAATGGGGAAGAAGAAGTTCATAAAAAATTTAACAAAGCCATCCCTCCCATCCCCTCCTGGTCATCTTTATCGCTTTATTTATTCTCCACTCTCATTTTATCATCTTGCTTTATTTTATTCATCTTCTGCAACTGGTTTCTCTATATCCCTTTTTCTGATGATCTGGCTATTTATGCAAACTTGCATAGTGTTTTGAATTGCTCTGGTCATGGTGGTGATAGGAGGCCGGTGATGGGATGCCAGAGATAGGAGGCCAGATATGGGAGGCCGGAGATAGGAGGCCAGAGATGGGATGTTACTGTGGACAACAACGTAGAGTGGACTCGGGTTACGGCTTGGCTGAGAGTGAAAAGCAGACAGAGACATAAAATATAAGTTCCATTACAAAGGTCAAATTAGTCATTCAACCTACTTTTCTAATTTTTCCATTTTAAATATGAAGGGTAAAACTGTATTTCAACAATTCCATTAGTTAGTTGGATGTGATTGTGGTTTTTGCAATCTTGAGGGGGTAGATGAAGTTTCCAATCCTTAATGGTGTGTATATAAAAATTTTCCTTTATAATATCTTGGTGCTTGCACGTAAATTATCGTATGTTTAATTATTTAAACTTCTTCTTCTCATATCTTTCTTATCCAACATCAAAATGATTCTAGTGTCATTATTCCTCATTTTTTTTTGGTCTACAAAGTAGTCATGGAGAATTTGAGATAGTTGTCTCCAAGGGATCCCATGCAGAGCTGTAAACCGATATGCCCGTTTAAACTTCAATTCCTCGTAATTTTATTATCCGATGTCCAAATCATGTGATTCAAGTCTCATTATGTTCCATTTTTAGTGTCCTACAAACTGGACATGAAGGATTTTAGGCAGAGGTCTCAGAGGCATCACATGCAGAGTTACTAGCCGAATTATCATGAATTGGCATGTTTAAACTTCAAAAATTCATAAGTTGGCCATTTTACATCCAAATAAGGTGATTCAAGCTCTAGTATTTCTCATTTTTAGTGTTTTAAAATATAAATATAGAAAATTTAGTGTAGAGGCTGTTAAAAAATTTCATGCTGAATGGCAGTGGAAATGGTCTAAGAAATGATAGAGAGAGAAAATCAATCTCAGCCCAACCCAGTCAACTCATGTTAGTCCAACCCAACTTAGTCCAACTCAGCCAAACCCATCTCAACCCAGATCAAACTGGTTCAGTCCCAGGTGCATACACATCATGTGTTATGTATTAACTATATATTATATTATATGGATATTATATAGTACATATTATATGTTTATATAATATATATTATATATTTACATAAGCATACATTATAATATAAGTGGTAAGAGTGAAATCAACGGGCTATATCTTAAGGAAGGGAGTTGAGGAAAAAATGGAAAGAAATAAAAGGGAAGAAGAGGAGAGAGAGCCGTGGAAAAGAATGGAAAGAAAAACTAAGGAGAAAGAAAAAAAGGAAAGAAAAAAAAAAAGGAAAGAGAGAGGACGAGAGAAAGAGATCCGTTTAAAGAGAAAAGAATACAAATGGAAAGAAAAAAAAAGGAAAGGAAAAAAAAAATGAAAGAGAGAGTCAGTGGAGAAAGGGGAGACTCTAAAAGAAAAAATAAAATAGAGTCATAAAAGAAAGGAAAGAAAAGAAAGCCGAGAAGATGGAAAAAAAAAAGGAAAGAAAGTTGGGGAAAAATGAGAGAAAAGAGGGGAGAACGTGTGTGGAAAAGGATTAGAGAAAAAAATAGAAAAGAGGAGACTAAAAAAAGACGATAGAGAGGAGAGAGATTCGAGATAGAGAAGAAAAAAGAGGGGGAGAGAGAGATGGACAGAGAGAAAAATATCTAAAGTGGGGAGAACGTGAGGAGAAGAGGAGAGAAAAAAAGAGAGAGAGAATAGGGAGAGAGAGCTGAACACAGGAGAAGAGGAAGAGGAAGAAGAAGCAGTAGCAGTGGCGGTAGATCAAGGAATGAGGGAAATTGAAAAGCTGAGAGAGAGAGAGAGCTCCCTGCAACTCAAGGTAAGCGCCTCCCCCTCCTTTGTTATATTACTGTTTATCACCATCATCTCTCTCCTATGTAATCTCATCAACTTTACCATTATCCTTCCCATGACAACTTTATACCCCGGAACCCGTAAAACGCACTCGAGCCAACTGTTAATATCTCATGGATCACACTTGCCACCCTCCTCTCAATACTATGTTAGATCTGAATTTTAATGTGATGAATTGCTACATATGTTGTGAATTTTAATGTGATGAATTGATTCATATGTTGTGAAATTTTAATGTGAAGAAATTGAATCATATGTTATGTGATGAAAATGATCCAAACATGAATGGAATTTTTAATTAAATTGATCCGATCATATGGAATTTTGATTGATCCGATCATGTGAATTTTGATGAAATTGAAATTGATCCGACTATGGCATATTGTGATTAAATTGAAATTGATCCAAACATGAAGGGAATTTTTAATTGAATTGATCCGATCATATGAATTTTTTATGAAATTGAAAATTTGTCCGATCATATGAATTTTGATGAAATTGAAAATTGATCCCATCGTATGGAAATTGATGAAATTGATCTGATTAGAAATATGATGAAATTGATCCGATTGTAGAAGTTGATGAGATTGATCCGATTATGGAATTTTGATGGAATTGGTCTGACTACATCCACGGAATTTTGATAAAATTAGTCCGACCACATGCTAGGAATTGTAATGAAATTGATCCATCCCATATCCTTGGATTTTTATGAAATTGATCGATCCCATATCCTTGGAATTTTGATGATATAAATAAAATTGGACCATTGGTCTCTGAATTTAATGTGAATAAATTATGGCCATTGATCTTGAATTTAATGTGAATAAATCATGATCATTGATTTATGATTTCTAATTGAATGAAATCATGATAATTGATGATTAAATTCATTGTGATTAAAAAATATGGCCAGGTGATGTTGAATTTTTCATGATTAAATATTGGTCATTGATCTTGGAATTTGATGTGATTAAAATCTAGCCATTGATCTAGAGTTTCTAATATGATTAATTTTGAGCCATTGGCAGATTATTTTTATTTGGTTCATGAGGGAATATTAATTGTGAGCCATTGGACATTTAATTTTGATTTGGATCTTCTAACGAAATGAATCTAGTCATTGATCATGAATGATATGAAATATAGACCATTAGATCTTGATCATGAGCATCTTATTTGAATATGAACCATTAAATCTTGATCACGAGTATCTTATTTGAATCTGAACCATTAAATCTTGATCACGAGCATCTTATTTGAATCTGAGTCATTAGATTGACCTCATGAGTGATTTAATTGAATTTGAATGGTTAGATTGACCTCATGAATGTTTAAATTGAATTTGAACTATCGATCAAATATGATCTTGATCACATTTGATGATGATCGATTACATCAAATCTGAATAGTCAATCAAATATGATCTTGGTCACATTGTTGATGATCGATGCTTGATCAATGCTTTCACATGCTTGTCGATATATTGATTCACATACTTTATTGCTATTTTAAGATGATATATGCTGCTATTTGTTTCCATATTTGAATGATATTTATTGTTAGCAATAACTTAATTTCTACAACACCCTAGTCGAACTATCATATCTGTACACGTAGAAGACATATTAGGTGTGGGGACGTGCATGTAGGCACCCACATTCACGGGAAGGGTAAGAATGGAAGTGATAAATTTTAATCAAGAGATAGCCCAATACTTCTAAAAATTAGGGTTTTAGGTTAAGGGTAGCTTTAGGACGATCCTACCCCTTAGATCATTTTCCTCTAGGATACAGAAAACTAGATATGTGTGATGTGAATCGAACCATGACCATGGATCATTTAGGTTCCACACCCTGATCATGAAAGAAGAACATGAATGAATTGAATCCGTAATCTGAACTACGCAAATCCTGATTCTTAGACAGAACCCTAAGATACGTAGGCAGTTTGGTGAAACACCCAAACATGGTTCCACATTCAAATCTATATAGATTAATAAATTCTAGTCTTCCTTAGACCAAGGTAGAGTACACCTGAGTGGTTTTAGTTTAGCAAATTTTAGTATCCCTAGACCAAGGTAGAGTATGCCTGAGTGGTTTTAGGATAATAAATTCTAGGTTCCCTAAACCAAGGTAGAGTATACCTAAGTGGTTTTAGGTTAGCAAACTTCCTAGATCAAGGTAGATTACACTTGAGTGGTCTTAGATATTCCCTTTAGCTTTCTTAGGTTAAGGTAGAGTATACCTGTGTGATCTTAGAATACTATCCATTTTTACCATTCTTATATCAAGGTAGAGTATACCTGAGTGATCTTAGAATACTATCTATTTTAGCGTTCTTATATCAATCTAGAGTACACCTGATGTCACACCCCAATTCTGCACCATTCAGAATGATGTGATGAACCGCTATAAACCAACAGTTCAACCAGGATCTCTAATATGCGGTATCCATTAAAAATAAAACCATGCGCATCCACAACCATAATCAGAATAAATACACAATAGCGAAACTCTTATAGTAAATGAACTGAGCATTCTAAATGTAATAATCATAATTAAAATATCAAATTATTGTTGTATCAACTGAGACATAAATAAATAAAATATCAATTACATCCTTTTATAAATTCAAACGAAATCCTAATAGAACACGCATGAGTTGCACTCGCATGAGGGTTCATGCGCATCCTTTAAGTCTTCAGCTTCCATTGCAGCAACACGCGCATACACCGGGTCATTCATATAACCTGCAACTGTGGTACCTGAATCATCAACTAAAAATATTCGACGTCGAGAGGGTGAGCACACATCATGGCTCAATGAGCAAACAAAACAATGCAACAAACATATGCATGCATTCAATTCATATCTTTGGTATGGTAAATAAGTTTGCAATGTGCTATAGAAAGGATAGGTGGCCAAAGATCACGTTTATTAATGTCGTACCTCTATACACGAGTGTGTAAAGCTGCCCAAAGGTAACGTTTATTGCCGACTCACATGCACCCAATCACTGACAATGTACACACAAAGGCCACGTTTATTGCTGTACCCGTTTCCCATACCAACACGTAAGCCCCTACTGGCGAGGGCTCGCAAACTGGGCTCGCAACTAACCAATCCTAATGCCAATCAGTGTATCCAAGGCCTCACCCCAGCATCCCTCAATACGTCCATAGAGAAAGGGCTAAGGCCCCCCGACAGAGTCAGAAACTATACGATCCGAGACCACCTCCCCTCATACCCTACGACGTAATAGTTCTGCTAAGGTAATGGCGATACGACGATGTCAGTGGACAAGACTTGAGTTAGAGATAGAGCTAGAGTGCTGAGGCCCCGCCTATGACACCTCCCCCTGATACTCGTTCGCATCAAGCACACCAACCACACACATACATCCACATGCCTATTCCCATCATCATCATCATCATCATCATCATGTCATAAAAAATAAATAAATATGCATGAACAGTAATAATAGAAATATTGGATGACATGTTGAATACAAATAACAATCATACACGCATAAAATCATTCATGGCATTGGACTCAAGAATAAAATTTATTATTAACCAATTAGTTTAGGTTTTGTTCTCTCACCTTTACTTGATCGTAAGTCCTCTTTCAAGCGTTAAGAATCAACTATATATCGATATTATATCACTAGAAGACCTAATCAAGTCGATAAAATTTAATTAGAATTAATTCAGACTTTAAAAAGCATGCTGTTAACTGGGGGTCGATGATAGGGTCAGAGGTTTCATCAACCCTGGGTGCGACCACCCCTATTCTGGACTTCCCAAACACTGGGGGACGATGATCAGGGTCTGGTAGGGTCGATTGGCCATCGACCCCCAGTGCGACCCCCTACGGGTTTTGTCGATTATTCATCCTACAGTCCATTCTTCGTGTTTGGGGTCCAATGGCTTTCTTCTACAATCCATTTGACACCTGTTCTATGGCCTAGAACCGTAGTTCATTCACCTAGATGGCTTTCATGATTTCCCCCATGGTTTTCCATGAAGTCCTAACCATGGGTGGATGATTTGGGTTTCTCCTAGATCATTCCCTCTTCTCTACATATTCTAAGGTCTGTAGAATTTCATGGGGATAGTATCCATACCTGAGAATTAGGCTTCTTTCTCTGAAGCCTTTTCCTTGATCTTCTTCTCCACTTTTCTTCTCTTCTCTTTCTCTCAATCCAATTAGGGTTCTAAAAGGAGTGAAAGAGGCTTAGGGACGTCCTATTTATAGAGTAGAAACTCCCAAAATAAGTCCCATTGAAATTTGGAAAGTTTCCAAATCACGGTTTCTGTCGACAGACTGGGGGTCGATGAGGGGGTCGGAGGTCCCGTCGACTCCTGGTTCTTAAAATGTTCGACCCCCGGTATAAAACTGGGGGTCTGAGTTTTATACTGGGGGGGTCCGACCCTACCTTGCTGGGTATGCGACCCTCCCCCTGTTTTTAGTATTTTTGGGTCAGTTTAATACCTGGGATCGTGATCTCCCTCACGCACTTGATCCATTTGTCTCGACCATGATGGGTACACCAGGTTCAAGGTGGTAAGACCGGGTTAGTTCGATACGGGTCTTACAACTGCTCCCTACTTATAAAAATTTCGTCCTCGAAATTTTACATACCTTTTGAGTTGAATAAATGAGGGTATTGCTTTTGCATAGCATTCTCTTCTTCCCATGTAATTTCTTCCATGTCTCTACTTCTCCAGGTGACCATAACATAATAGATATCTCAGTTGCGTAGTCGTTGAACCTTTCGGCTAGTGATTTCAGTTGGTGTTACTTCAAATGTCAAATCATCAGTCAAATCAGGTAGATCTACTGTCAGAACGTGCATTGGATCTTTGTCATACTTCTTCAATAAGGAAATATGAATAACGTCATGCACACTTGACATAGATGGTGGTAGTGCTAACTGGTAAGCCACTTTCCCACGCTTAGCTAGAATCTCATATGGCCCGACATATCTTGGACTTAATTTCCCTTTCTGTTCAAACCATTTCAATCCTCGCATAGGCGATACTTTTAAGAATACTTTATCACCAACGACGAACTTAAGGTCTCGGCGTCGGATATCGACATACTGCTTCTGACGATTCTGAGCTGTTCTCACTCTTTATTTAAAAATGTCGACCACTCGACATGTCTCTTCAACAAATTCCGGTCCAACAATACTACGTTCCCCAACTTCATTCCAAAACAACGGAGTTCGACACTTTCTGCTATACAGTGCTCCGTAGGGTGACATCTGTATAGTAGCCTAATAGCTATTAATATAAGTGAACTCAATCAGTGGTAACTTTTCATCCCATGATCCTTTGAAGTCAATTACACATGCTCGAAGCTTATCTTATAGAATCTGAATTGTACGCTCCGACTGTCCATCTGTCTGTGGATGGAATGCAGTACTAAACTTCAATGTTGTACCCATAGCCTTTTGCAATCCTTTCCAAAACTTTGAAGTAAATCGTGGATCTCTATCGGACACAATACTTTCAGGTACACCATGTAATCGCACAATGTTATCCACATACAGCTTAGCTAACCTCTCCAGTGTATACTGAGGTCGTATAGGTATAAAGCGAGCTGTTTTAGTCAGGCGGTCTACAATCACCCAAACTGCATCAACTACTCGAGGAGTCAGTGGTAATCCTTTGACGAAGTCCATAGTGATGCAGTCCCATTTCCATGCCGGTTCTGATAACGGCTGTAACAGTCTGGCCGGTCTTTGTCTTTCAGCCTTTACTTTCTGACAATTTAGGCATTGAGACACGAACTTAGCTACATCAGCTTTCATTCCTCTCCACAAATATAATTTCTTTAGATCATGATACATCTTAGTGCTTCCAGGATGTATCGAATAGATGGTGGTATGGGCTTCTTTCATCAATCGATGTCTAATGTCCAAGCTTTCTGTTTCGGGTACACATATTCTTCCTTTGTACTTCAGTACCTTTTCTTCATCCAAGGTGAACTCAGGGTTAGTTCTACCTTTTTTGATGTCTTCTTGTACCGTTCTCAGGTAAGGGTCTGATTTGATAGCTGTCTTCACTTCATCAACTTGGTATAATTTTCAATGCGGCGAACATATTTGAAAATCGATGAATAAACCATTGGTTGGCTGATCCATCTGGTGCATCTATCACAAACTGCTCGTTACCGTGCTTGAATACCTTTTTGGTAGTACACATTGCGACAGTTGTGCTAACCTCTCCTTGAGATTTTATCATTGCCTTTCTACTCAATGCGTCGGCTACTACATTAGCTTTTCCCGGATAATACTGGATATCACAATCATAGTCTTCAATAGTTCCAGCCATCTTCTTTGTCTCATATTCAACTCCTTCTGATTAAATAGATAAGTAAAACTTTTATGGTCTAATTTAATCTGAAACTTCTCCCCGTACAGATAATGTCTCCATATTTTGACAGCATGTACTACTGCCGCTAGTTCCAAATCATGAGTGGGGTAGTTCTTTTCATGTGTCTTCAGTTGTCTTGAGGCTTAAGCAATTACTTGTTCTCCTTGCATTAGTACACATCCTAATCCCAGTCCTGACGCATCGGTGTACAAGATAAATGGTTGTCCTGGAATCGAGATGGTCAAGATTAGAGCTGATATCAAACAAGCTTTCATGGTTTAGAAACTCTTCTCGCATTTGTCCGTCGAGATAAACTTCTCACCCTTCTTAGTCAAACTGGTAAGAGGTACGGCAATTCGGGAATAGTCTTCCACAAATCGGTGATAATACCCAGCTAGACCCAGAAAAATTTTAATTTCTGCAACGCTCTTCGGTGCTTTCCACTTTACAATAGCCTCGATCTTGCTGGGATCCACTTTAATTCCTTCCGCGGATACTACATGGCCTAGAAACGCGACTTCCTTTAGCCAAAACTCACACTTTGTAAATTTGGCGTAGAGCTTTTCCGTTCGTAGTCGCTGCAGAGGGGCGTTTAGATTCTTGACATGAGTTTCCTCGTCTTTGGAGTAGACTAATATATCATCAATGAATACAATAACCGATCTATCCAACATGTCGTGGAAAACACGGTTCATAAGTTCCATAAAGGTTGCTGGTGCCTTTGTCAACCCAAAAGACATGACCAAAAATTCATAATGTCCATATCTGGTCCTGAATGCTGTCATGGGGATGTCACCATCCATAATCTTCAGCTGATGGAAGCCTGACCGAAGATCATTCTTTGAGAACACTTTGGCACCTTGCAACTGATCCAACAGGTCATCGATCCGAGGCAATGGATACCGATTCTTGATTGTCAGTTTATTCAGTTCTCGATAGTCTATACACAAGCGAACGCTACCATCCTTTTTCATCACAAATAATACTGGCGCTTCCCATGGTGATATGCTAGGGCAAATGTAACCCTTGTCCAGCAGTTTATGTAGTTGTACTTTCAATTCCTTTAGTTCAGTAGGAGCCATTCGATAAGGTGCTTTCGATACTGGTGCGGATCCAGGTCTAAGATCTATAACGAACTCTGTAGTTCGGTCCGGTGGTAATCCTGGTAATTCTTTAGGAAATACGTCTGGATAGTCACGCACGACATCAATATCTTCCATTCGTAGTGCTTCCTTGGTAATGTCAACCACAGATACTAAATAACTGACTGCTCCTTTCTCAAGGCACAGTCGGTTATTTTGTTCTCACCCTTTCGAATTCGAATACTTTTAGTTGATGATGCAGGTACCACCGTTGAAGATTACATGAACGCTCCTGTGTACGGGCATGTAGCGACAATGGAAGTTGAAGACATAGTGGATACGCATGACTCCTCTTGTGAGTGCAACTCATGCGTATTCGATTAGATTTTGTTTTATTTATTTGGATTTAGTAAAGACATGTATTCGATATTTTATTTATGTCTCGGTTGGAACAACATAATTGGATATTTTATTTATGAGTATCACAGTTAGAATTTCTCAGTTCATTATCTGTAAGACTTTCTCTATTTATTTTATTACCTCTGATTAATGTGGAATGTGTTTTGGTTTATCATATGTGGGATAGCCTATTGTGAGATCCTGGTTGAACCGTTGGTTTATTGACGGTTCATCACACCATTCTGGTTATACCAAAATTGGGGTGTGACAATTTGGTATCAGAGCTCTCGTAGGCCTTATCCATTGAACCTGAATACTTCCACTGGAGTCCATGAACTGAGTTAGGATAAATTAAAAGCTTTAATACAAACAAACCATAAGCACCTGTGTTGGTTGAGACAGAACTTAAATAAGACAATAATGTACATATTAAAGGTGAAATCATATATATACACTCTAACAGAAAGAGAAGACCAAAAATCATCCTAATAAACAAATAATATAGGGTATTATCTATAAGTTGGGTAGTTATCCAAATATACAAGGATATAGTACAGTAGCAAGAAGGGAGCATCTATAAAGCAGAAAATTGGAACACCGAGTTGTACTCACAAGATGTGAAACTCGATGTAAGACAGAGGAAGAAGGAAAATGGCTAGTAATGCCAAATCCCCTGTATAGATAAAGGAAAAGATCTCGGGCTAAATCCAAACAGAGATAAGGGGATAATGGCCATGTAAGTAGATATGTTTATATACGATGCGGTGCATTATTGACTTACTCTTATGATTATAGAGGATGCACATACTTGATTTTAATTCTCGTACCTTGACAGGATACCTTCTTGATTTAACCTGTCAATTGGAGTTATAGATATTATTTCTTTAGTCTTAGTCCTGATTACACCAATCTGAACCACTCTCATGATCAACAACATGAACAGAGATATGAACTGAGTGAACAGTTAAATGTTTAATCATGTTGAGCATACATCTACTGATTTATACTTGATTTACCAATGTACGAAATCTTTCTCCAGATTTACTCCTGTAGTGCCTTGACCAATGGCATTATATAATCGATAGAACCTGTAACCATGAGGTTAAGAATTGTAAAACCTCTATTGCATGTATTTGGACCACCGTGTAACTTAACGATCTTTTGATGCTGGTTGGATTATCACAGATTTACTCCTGATTCTTTAAACCCAGGTTCACTAGAGTCGAGACCCATATACAAGAGATTGGCTCTCGAAAAGCAAGTGTTGTCATTATGCTAAATCGACAGAAGGAAGTGAATCACTTTTGGATGGACATTTTGATTCATTCACTCCCTGACCTTTGTTGATAAATATGATTAGTGGTAATAGAATTATTAGAAGAAAGATGATTGGATTCAGATTAAATGCTATGACCAATGAACCTCATATGAAGTAATGGAGGATCTATTTTGAGATTGCTAAATGGATGGATATGAGTCATGTCTATAAAAGAGTGCATGAGAAAAAATTAGAACTATCAAGAGTAGCCAGTAAGGAAATAGATAGCACTCAAGTAGAGTTAAAGAGGGTTATATCGGTATGAATTTTGACAAGGTAGAAGATTCCTAAAGGCAAATTTAAGAATGGATACACGGATAAGTCATGACATAAGTAGTACTCGATTTAATACAATGATAATTGAGTTATGCCCAATGTTGAGGGATATGATTAAGTAAAGACCAAATAGTTTGGCTGAATTAATGAATTTATAGCATATACCCTAATGCTTATAGATAGACTTGGGATATGAAGTAACAATCATAGGATTTTTTGAGGTATATGGAAGAGAGAGCAAGGTAGAACATCAAGGATAAAAGAAATACAAGCTAATGAGTGCAATATGAGATTTTGATGATAGTCTTTGAAAAATCAAAAGAGATGAAGGAACTAGACAAGCTCTTAAGACCTTTACATCAGATTTTGCTAGTTCAAGCACTTTTGGACTAAATATTGTATTAGATGAGTGTTATGAATAATGTCCAAATAGTATGGATGGATGAAATTTAGACGCAACCTAAATAAACTTGAGATGGCAAACTTTGACGTCATCTTGGGAATAGACTGGTTGTCTCAACACTCTACAAAGTGATTATGTGCATAGAAGAGGTTATCATTCAAGAATAAAGATGGCATATAATTTGATTTTATTGGAAGCATATTGCCTAGTAAGCAGAAGCTGATCCTCTCTATGCTAAAGGCGAAGAGATGCTTTGAAGAGAAATGAGTTGGATATATGGTATCTGTGGTATACGTTACCAAAGAAGCACCACAGATGATAGATATTAATGTGATGCATAAATTCCCTGATGTGTTTTCAGGAGACTTACCGGGTTATCACTTGATCGTGCGACCGAGTTCGTCATCGACTTGTTACCAAGGACGATACTCGTGTCAAAGGCACCTATAGAGTAGCTTCTATGGAGTTAAAGGGATTGAGACGCAACTACAACAGTTATTAGACAAGGGTTCTAATTGGCTAAGTATTTCATCATGGGAAGTTCCAATGTAATTCATGAAAAAGAAGGATGGTAGTGTTGTTTATGTATAGACTACCGAGAATCGAACAAGCTCACGATCAAGAATCGATAACTACCACCTCAGATCGATGACTTGTTTAAATAGTTGCGAGGAGCAAAGGTATTTTCTAAGATTGATTTTCAGTCAAGATATCATTAGCTGAAGAATTTAGACAGCGATATTCCGAAGATAGTTTTTTTTAACCAGGATTGGTCAATTATGAGTTCTCGATTATGACGTTTGGATTAACGAATTCCCTTACATCTTTTATGGAGCTGATGACCTGGGTGTTTCATGACATGTTGGACACGTCGGTCATAGTTTTCATAGATGATATTTGATTTATTCCAAGAATGAAGCAACTCATACAACGGATCTTAGAACAACTTCACAACAGCTGAAAAGTGAAAAGCTTCATGTCAAGTCTAAGAAACATGAGACATGATAAAACAAAATGATCTTCTTAGATCACGTAGCATCATATAAAGGGATTAAGTGGACCCTATTCAGATAGAAGCAATTGTATGGAATATTGCGAAGATAAAAAGTTTCTTGGTTTTAGCTGATTATTACAAATGATGCTTGGATGACCATCCTAAGATCGCAAAACCTCTTACCAAGCTAACCAAGAAGGGAGAGGAATTTATTTGAACCTACAAGTGTGAAGAATGTTTCCAGATTCTAAGGTAAGGTTGAATCAACTCCCATCTTGATCATTTCGGTACCAAGGGAAACCTTTTACCCTATCCATCGAAGCTTTCAGATTGGATCTAGGATGCGGGTTGATGTAAGGTAAATAAGCGATTTCATATGCTTTAAGAAAACTGAAAGAGCATGAGAAGAGTTACCCAACTCATGATTGGAGTAAACAATTGTGATTCATGCAATCAAGACTTGGAGACATTATTTAAACGGAGAAGAATTTTAGATTAGATTGGATTACAAGTGTTTTATTTATCTCTTCATTAGAAAGAGTTGAACATTAGGATAAGGAGATGGTTAGGAATACTTGAAGGATTAAGACTGTGATATTCAATGTCACCTGAGCAAGGCTAATGTAGTCGCTAAGGCCTTAAGCAAAAAGGGAATTACGAAGTCCGAAGAAGGACCCAGTATAAATGTTGTCTTATGTTCCGCAGCAACAGATTCAGATTTGGAAGAAGAGTAACATATAATAGAAACTCGTGATGATCCAATTGAGCGAGAACTTAGGGATGAAGAAAAAGTAGTAATTTGGTTAGATCTGTATATAAGAATAATGTCAGGAGATTTAGAGAAAGAAAAACCTAACCCTGACTTACTTTGGATGCAAAGACGGTACTCAGATACAGTGGTAGATTCTGAATACCTGAAGATAAAGATTCGGATGTCAGGAAGAGGATAATGATAAGAGCCCATTGTACTCAATATTTATTGTACTCAATATTTAGGACATCCTGGAGTACCAATATGTATCATGAGCTGAAGAGATTGTATTGGTAAAGAGGAATGATAACAAAGGTGGTGTAGTGCGTGTTCCATTGTCTGGATTATGAGCAAGTAAAGGCTGAAAGACAAAGACCAACATGGCTTACTATAATAACTATCGGAGCCAGTCTGAAAGTGGAACTGCATTACAATGAACTATGTCACCGGTATACCACTGATTGGTTGACGCAGTATGGGTGATTGTTGATCGCCTTACGAAGATAGCTCATTCCATTGCTATACGACCTCGGTATGCTTTGGAGCGGCTAAATAAGCTATATGTGGATAATATTTCCAGATTGAATGGTATGCATGAGAGCTTAGTGTCGGTCAGAAGCTTATGCCTTATCTTGAAGTTTTGGAAGGATCTATAGGAAACAATGGGAACAAAGTTGAAGTTTAGTACTGCATTTTACCTTAAGCCGACGGACAGTCGAAACGGATTATACAGATCCTAAGAGATATGCCCCGAGCTTGTGAATTGATTTCAAGGAGTTGGAGTTGAGAAGTTACCATGAATTGAAGATGCTACCAAGCTATCATGTAAATGTCACCCATATAGCATGGTACGGTAGAAATGTCAAACCCCTTAGTTTTGGAATGAAGACGGTGAATGAAGAATTTTGAGAACTAAGGCTAATGAAGAAAACTGTCGAGTGGCAGACAAGATCAAAGAAAAAGGGGCAGGATAGCTCAGGATGTGAGAAGAGACACCAAGACCTTGAGTTCGCCATAAGGGACAAAGTTTTTTTGAAGATATCACTTATGCGCAGTTTGAAATGATTAGACAAGAAGGGAAAGTCATATTTTATATATGTGTTGGATCTTATAAACTTTGGAAAGACGTGGAAAAGTTACATATCAATTAGCGTTACCGCTATCCATGTCTAATGTGCATGATGTATTTCGTGTGTCTCTATTAAAAAAAAAAGTACATTGGAGATCCATATCAAAGGTATTGACCATGGAATCATTGGATTAGATAGAATGTTTAACTATTGAAGTGGTACCAGCCTAGTTCACTAGTGAAAAGGTATAATATTTCCAAAGCCAGGATAATTATTATATCAAGGTAACCTGGCAAAGACAAGACGTGGAAAAGAGTGCATAGGAGGAAGTAGATGCAATGTGGAAATAGAATTCCACCTATTGACTACGAAGTAAATTCAAAATTTTGAGGACAAAATTTATTTTAAGGATGGGGGAGTTGTAAGATTCATACGTTCAAATTTTGAGGACAAAATTCATTTAAGGATGGGGGAGTTGTAAGATCTGTACTTTCAAATTTCGAGGACGAAATTTATTTTAAGGGTGGTGGAGTTGTAAGATCCGCACGCCACGAACCCGGCCTAACCTTATATTTTGTGTCGAGACCCGTCTACATATCATGGTCGAGCCAAGTGGACCAAGTGTGTGAAGAAACCCAACACCCAATATGAAAATTTACCCAAAAACAGTCAAAATGAGGGTAGGGTCGCAGGTTTTAACAGGCAGGTCCGACCCTCCCATTGACCCTCACCATCCACCCTCAACCATGGGTCGCAGGGTCTATGAGTTGTCCGACCCTCCCATCGACCCTCCCATCGACCCTCGACATTCAGGAAAAACAGCACGAACCGAAAATTGAGAAACCTTCCTAATTTCGATTGGAACCTTTCCTACACTCAATGGGACTTATTTTGGGAGATTTTACTCTATAAATAGGACGTCCCTAAGCCTCTTTCACTCCTTTTACAACCCTAATTGGATTGAGAGAAAGAGAAGAGAAGGAAGCGAAGAAGAGAAGGAAAACTTGAAGAAAAGGCTAAGGAAGAAGAGGAAATTCAGAGGAACTCTGAATCTCAGTAAAACTAAGGTATGGATACATTCCCCATGATTTATTTAAGACTTTAGAATGGTTTATGAAGAGGGTATGACTTAGAAGAAACCCAAATCATCCATCCATGGTTTCGTTTCAATGGAAACCATGGAGGAGATCATTAAAAATTATGTAGGTGAATAAATTATAGTTCTAAACCATAGAACATCTATAGAATGGATTGTGGAAGTAAGCCATAGGACCCAACCATGAAAGAGAGAACGAAATCTGATATTTTCGACTCAAACCATGGAGGGTCACACCTAGGGTCGATGGCAGATCCGACCCTAGCATCGACCCTCAGTGTTCGAGAAGTTCAAATTAGGGGGAGGGTCGCACCCAGGGTCGATCATGACTCCGACCCTACCTCTGACTCTCAGTTAATAGAATGGTTTTTAAATTCAGAATTAATTCTAGTTAAATTCTATCGACTTTGTTAGATCTTCTAGTAATATAATAATATTATAAAGAAGATTCTAAAGCTTGGAAGAGGATCTATTAACAAGCTAAGGTGAGGGAACAAGACCTAAACTAATTGGTTAATAATAAATTGTTTTTAATTCTTGAGTCCGATGCCATGAATGATTTTATGCGTGTATGATTGCAATGTGCATTCAGGATGTCATCCAATATTTTTATTATTGTTCATGAATATTTATTTTACTGTTTATAACATGATGATGATGATGATGATAGGAATAGGCATGTGAATGTTTGTGTTTGGCTAGTGTATATGGTGCGGGTAGGGATGGTATCAACCGGTACAACGATGACCGTTCTTCATGGGGTGTATATTGTGCCATGGTCTATTCAAGTGATGTCCACTAAGCAAGTGTTAGTGTGCTTGATGCGAGGGGAGCATCAGGGGGAAGACGTGGCATTGTGGTTCAGCCTGGTCACCAGACTCTAGCTCTATCTCTACTCAAGTCTTGTCCACTAACATCGTCGTATCGCCATTACCTTAGCGGAGCTAATATGTCGTAGGGTATCAGGGGGGGGGAACGTGGCATTGTGGTTCAGCCTGGTCACCAGACCCTAGCTCTATCTCTATGGATGTATTGAGGGATGCTGGGGTGAGGCCTTGGATATATTGTTTGACATTAGGGTTGGTTAGTTGCGAGCCCAGTTTGCAAGCCCTCGCCAACAGGGGCTTACGTGTTGGTATGGGCAACCGGTACAGCCATGCCGTTTTCATGGGGTGTATATTGTCCATGGTGGGTGCATGTGGGGCAACGGTGCCGTATTCATTGGGCGTTTCCACACACTCGTGTATAGAGGTGCGACGGCCACCTATCCTTTCTATAGCACATTGCAAACCTTAAACTAGACCAAAGATATGAATTGATTGCATGCATATGTATCGTTGCATTGTTTTGTTTGCTCACTGAGCCGTGATGTGTGCTCACCCTTTCGAATTTGAATACTTTTAGTTGATGATGCAGGTACCACCGTTGAAGATTACATGAACACTCTTGTTACGGGCATGTGGCGACAATGGAAGCTGAAGACATAGTGGATACGCATGACTCCTCTTGCGAGTGCAACTCATGCGTATTCGATTAGATTTTGTTTTATTTATTTGGATTTAGTAAAGACATGTATTCGATATTTTATTTATGTCTCGATTGAAAGAACATAATTGGATATTTTATTTATGAGTATCACAGTTAGAATTTCTCATTTCATTATCTGTAAGACTTTCGCTATTTATTTTATTACCTCTGATTAATGTGGAATGTGTTTTGGTTTATCATATGTGGGATAGCCTATTGTGAGATCCTGGTTGAACCGTTGGTTTATTGACGGTTCATCATACCATTCTGGTTAGACCAAAATTGGGGAGTGACAGGCGGAGGTAGGGTCGGAGTCCTGATCGACCCTGGGTGCGACCCTCCCCAATCTGGACTTCTCGAACACTGAGGGTCGATACTCAGGATCACCTAGAGTCAGATGGTCATCGACCCTCTGTGCAACCCTCGATGTATTTTGGTCAATTTCCCTCTTTTAGTCCATTATTCATGTTCTGGGTCCTATGGCTTGCTCCTACAGTCCATTCAACATTCACCCCATGGTCTAGAATCATGAAGCATCCACCTATATAGCTTTCGTATATTCTCCCATGGTTTTCCATGAAAACCTAACCATGGATTGATGGTTTGGGTTTCTTCGAGATCACGCTCTATTCATTATCTAATCTAGGGTCTGTAGAACCTCATGGAATTATTATTCATACCTGAGAAGATTACTCCTTCTCTACAACTCTTCTTGTTTTAGCTTTCTTCTCTTCCTTGTTTCTCTTCTTCTCCTTTTCCTTCTCTTCTGTTTCTCTCAATTCAATTAGGGTTGTAAAAGGAGTGAAAGAGGCTTAGGGACGTCCTTTAAATAGAGTAGTGACTTCCTAAAATAAGTCTCTTTGAGATTAGAAAAGAATCCAAATCGAAAATTAGGAAATTTCCTAATTTCAGTTTCGGCCGCAACTGAGGGTCGATGGGAGGGTCGATGATCCCGTCGACCCTAGGTTTTTTAAGTTGTCCGACCCTCCCTTCAAAACTGAGGGTCTGACTTTCTATCTTGGGGGGTCTGACCCTCCTTGGCTGGGTATGCGACCCTTCCCTTAAATTAAGTGTTTTAGGGTCGATTTGAGACCTGGGATCTCGATCTCCTTCACGCCCTTGGTCCATTTGACTCGACCATGATGGAAAAACCTGGTTCAAGGTGATAAGACCGGGTTAGATTGACATGGGTCTTACAGCAAGTTTCATCCAAACTGGAGCAGACCATACATCGTCAAGGAAAAATTACTAGGAAAGGCTATTCATCTGACTGATCTGAATGGAGATGAATTACAATATTTGACGAATCTAGATCAAGTAATGCAGTATTATGTGTAGCCTACATAAAAAAAAGGGGGGGGGGAATGTGGACAGGATTTCGTTTACAGGCTTGGGGCAAGCTGACTTAGACATGTGGTAGGTCTCATAGTAAGGTTGGACAAGATTCTCCGACGAAACAATAACTTTCATCATAAAGGGATAATACATTAGTTCCTCAATTGTTAGGGAAAGGAATTCCTAATTTTCGGCAAGAACTCTATCTCCAGTCCAACAATCCGACGGTTTTCTCTAGTGTTTCACATCAAGCCCTTGTTATACATCTCTGACATGACTCTTGTGAGCATGCCACTCTAAACAATAGTCATAACAACTATGACCGAAACTCACATCGACCGTTCATTAATCCAAACGTTGTCCGAGAGTTCTACTGCTCCATCCTTCATAAGCCAAAATGGCATCTCCTAGTGGAGATCAGGCTATTCTACATAAACAACCAAACACTCTCCCAGATGGCTGACCCATTTGAAACAGTTTCTTATCAGCCAATCCAGGCCATTGATTTCTCTCACACTGTTAGTTGGCTTGAAAATTTAAGTCCAGACATGGTAGTACAACATAAATATGTGCATTAGCAGAAGTGTGGTCGGAACGAGTCTGAGTAATTACGGCCTAAGAAAACCCGTTGGATATGCTCATGACCTATGTCGTTGTGGACTTGCACCTTTATAGGTACCCTTCGGTAATGTGCTCACGATCGAATATTTTACAGAATGGAACACTGCATGATATAGATAAAAAAAAAGAAAAAAACAGGGGTCGACGGGATCTCCGAACCCCTCATCGACCCCCAGTCTGTCGACAGAAACCGTGAATTGGGAACTTTCCAAATTTCAATGGGATTCTTTCCTAATCTCAATGGGACTTATTTTGGGAGTTTCTACTCTATAAATAGGACGTCCCTAAGCCTCTTTCACTCCTTTTAGAACCCTAATTGGATTGAGAGAAAGAGAAGAGAACGAGAAGAGAACGAGAAGAGAAGGAAAGTGGAGAAGAAGATCAAAGAGAAGGCTTCAGAGAAACAAGCCTAATTCTCAGGTATGGATACTATCTCCATGTAATTCTAAAGACCTTAGAATAGATAGTGAAGAGGGAATGATCTAGGAGAAACCCAAATCATCCACCCATGGTTAAGTTTTCATGGAAAACCATGGAGGAGATCATAAAAACCATGTAGGTGAATAAACTATGGTTCTAGACCATAGAACATGTATGGAATGGATTGTAAAAGCAAGCCATAGGACCCAAACACAAAATAATGGACTGTAGGATGAAAATTTGACTAAACCCACGGGGGGTCGCACGGGGGGTTGATGGCCAATCGACCCTACCAGACCCTAACAATCGACCCCCCAGTGTTTGGGAAGTCCAGAATCTGGGTGGTAGCACCCAGGGTCGATGGAACCTCTGACCCTGGCATCAACCCCTAGTTAACAACATGCTTTTTAAAATCAGAATTAATTCTAATTAAATTCTATCGACTTGATTAGGTCTTCTAGTGATATAATATTGATATTTAGTTGATTCTTAAAGCTTGAGAGATGATCTACGATCAAGCAAAGGTAAGGGAACAAGACCTAAACTAATTGGTTAAGAATAAACTATTTTATTCTTGAGTCCAATGCCATGATTGATTCTATGCGTGTATGCTTGTTATGTGCATTCAACATGTCATCCAGTATTTCTATTATTATTACTGTTCATGCATATTTAAATTAATGTTTATAACATGATGATGATGATGATAGGAATAGGCATGTGGATGTATGTGTGTGATTGATGTGCTTGATGCTAGCGAGTATCAGGGGGGTGTCATAGGCCGGGCCTTAGCACTCTAGCTCTATCTCTAACTCAAGTTTTGTCCACTGACATCGTCGTATCGGTATTACTTTTGCAGAACTATTACGTCGTAGTGTATGAGGGGAAGTGGTCTCGGACCGTGTACTCTCTGACTCTGCCGGGGGGCCTTAGCCCTATCTCTATGGACGTATTGAGGGATGCTGGGGTGAGGCCTTGGATATATATGATTAAAGCAGAGTACAGTCCCTAGTCTGGACAGTTATTCTGAAGTACAAAAAGAAAGATAAAAGAAATACATCAAGAAGCTGAAGGTGATGGGGGAGGCGGTGCCTCACGGTTTCTATCATAGTCCTCAGCGTAGACTCTGGTCAACCAAGCTATCTGAGTCTGGGTCGTCTGGAGACTAGCTGTGAGGGCAGCCACACGTTGGTCGGTCACGTGCTGAGCATCCATAAGCTCTCCCACCCACTGATCGGACAAGCGTTGATCCTCTAAAAGCTCTCCCATCCTCAAGTCTGACATACACTGAGCCTCTCGTATCTCGTGCAATATCCTCATCATGTCATCAGAAGAAGCATACGAAGGACCAGCTGCATGCGAAGGACCAGCTGATGAAGACGGACCAGCTCCAGTAGCATGAGTAAGTGATGGAAGAGGTATGGCTGATCGTCATCATCCCCATGATCCCCTGCTCCAGTGGCTGCTGCTGCTGCTGCCTCAGCGTCAGCCATCTCCACTTGAGTGCGAGGGCGCACCATCGCGTTCCTCTCCTCATCGCTGACCTGGGCATCCCGCATGCTCATCTTGTAAATGGCCTCCCAATCCAGAGGATTTTTGAAGGATTTCTCCTGAATCTTCTCATCCAAGAAATCAACCCCCAGGCGGGTAAGCAATGTAGTGATCATGCATCCATAAGGAAGGTTGCCAGTGTGACTGGGCAATGTGGTACTGATCATCGTACACATGATGATATAGGGAAGGCAGACAGGCTGCATAGTGTATATGCAGTACTGCAGATACTGGGTCAACAGGGAGATCCTCTCATAGTGTCCACTCTGCGGTATCAGGTTATGCTGAATGATCTTGTAATACACCTATGGATCTGAATGCAGATAATTCGCTTTCATCTCCCAGCGATCAGGTCTGATGAGCTGACGGTCTATCTCAGCCCTCATCTGTAATGAAAAGAACTGGGGCTCCCCAGGGGCACAGAATACGAAGGAGCCGCCATAGGAGATACCTAGCAAGTCCGCTAGGTATCGATAGTGGAAAGAAATATCAACCCCCTTGACATAGCTTGTGATCCGAAGCTCACCACCTCTCTCAACATCGTTGTAATCCCCCACCACTTGGAGATTACAATAGAACTGGCATACCAAGTCAGGACAGGTACAGGCGTCATAGGTGATGACAGGGAGCCATCCCATATCGCCAAAGGCCCCCTCCACATTGAACAAGGCCAAGCTAGCCAAGTCCACTTTGCGGCCTCCTTCTACTTTCTTGCGAGCGTAGCAGGCATACTGAGTCTCGGCTTTAGTGGAACGAAAGCAAAGATGGTTGCGAATACTAGGTACCTTGGTATGAGCCATAGTATCTGTAAATAAGAAAGAAAAACAAATAATGGCTTAGTGGAGATGAGAAACCCAAAATTTCGACATAATAACGACGTAAATTGGTCAAAAGCCTCACTTTTCACCCATACACGTGGGCAAGAGGACTTACATAGATCCTAAACTATCCTGTAAGACTCCTACAGTGGGAAATTTTAGCTAATGAGATTGAATTGGAAGAAATTTCAAGAAATTCAAAATCTCGATAAAAATTAGAGCAAAAAGAGTAAATTTCGAGTTTCTCGATAACCAACCGATGAAATCAAATATTTTTTAGGGCTTTCGTTCCTCGAGTCACCAACAACAAAAGCCCCCAATAAAAATCGAATTTTTACGGTTGGAAAAAGTTTAATTTGAAAAATATGAGACATACAAGCAAAAACCTAGGTAAAGAAACCTAAAAACATGAAAATGTAGAAGACATACCTGTAGCGGAGGTGTAGATGACGAAACAAGGGGTGCAAACCACCAACGGATCAGAGTTGTCACTGTAGCAACTCAGAGGGATGAGACGAGTCGAAGCGGAGAAGAAAGAATGGGAAATGGACTTTGAATCGGAACTTAAAAATCTGATTTTTAGTCCGGGGGGTCGAAAAATTCGACTAAAACCATCGACCCCCGCATCGACCCTCGGCTCTCGGGAATCTGATAGAGAACCAGGGGTCGCACCCTGGGTCGGACATCCTCCGACCCCCCCCCCCCATTGACCCCGGCTCTCAGGAAGAATTGTTGATTTCTCAGGGTCGCATACTGAGGGTCGGACACCCATCGACCCCCACCATCGACCCTACAGTGAAAATACAGTATTTTCGACAGAATGGTCTGAAAATTTTGAAAATTGCATTTGTTAGTGGTTTTAAAATATGAAAATGAAGTATTTAATGATTGTCTCTCGTGTTTAATGATTTTCAGGCAATCCAACTATCAGATTAATTAATGGCGAGACGCAGAGTAACCAGACAGAGCCGTAACTCTATTCCCCCACCACCACCTAAGGGGGAAGATAACCAGACACACCTAGAAACACAGGGGAACACGAACACGGCACCGTCTGTCACAGTCATAATGAACTTGGCCCAACAGCTGCAGCAAATGCAACAGGCATAAGCTACTATACAAGCTACCATAGGCATAACTCTTCTAGCTGCACAGACACCTCCAATGCCAGCGGGACTGGCAAGCACAGCACCAGGGGGAAGTAACACAATACCCCACGCACCTCAGACTCCTATCATGCAGGATCAAGTACAAAATCCGAAGATAGCTCAAGGTGGATATCAATACCAACCACCTATGTATGGAGCGTATGTTCCGCAGCAACTAGACCACTCCAGACTGGTGGAGCGTTTTCTGAAACTAAAGCCCAGAAAATTTAATGGCAAGCCAACAGATCCTTTATGGCCGGCACACTGGGTTGACGAAATGGAAAGAAATTTTATGATGATGACACTAAATGAAGAAGAAAAAGTGTTTTGTGCCACCTTTATGCTGAAAGGAGATGCAAACCATTGGTGGAGGTCTACCAGGACATATTTATTAACAAAGCATGCCCAACTGACTTGGGATATTTATAAGGAGGCGTTCTTTGAGAAGTACTTTCTGAGAAGTTTCAGAGATTCTATGGAAAGAGAGTTCCTGAGTTTATATCAGGGACAGATGACCGTGGATGCATATCAACAGCGTTATGAAGAGCTGTTCTTCTTTGCACCCACCAGTATGCAAGAGGAAAACACCAAGACCCGAAGGTTCGTCATGGGACTTAGGGGAAGCATCCGCGAGCATGTGTTGGGGCATGAAAAGAAAATCTATACTGAAGCGGCACAAATTGCTCGAGTTATAGAATCGAGCCAGAAGGAGAGTTATTTCATGCAAAACAGAGGTATAAAAAGGCCAGCTAGAAATTCTTAGAACGGAGGGAATAACAAGACATTCAAACCCTTCCGTGCTCAAGGCTTTACCACTATAACCAAGACTACTCCCATAGCTCAATCGCAACAAAAGCCAATTACTGAAGGGATAAAATGTTTTAATTGCAACCAAGTGGGACATATGGCAAGGGAATGTCCTAAGCCCAAGAAGCAGCTAGATCAAGGACGAGTTTACACAGTTATATCTGAGGATGCTACCGCATCGCCTGATGTGGTCACAGGTATGACCTAAATTTTTAGCTAGTTGTATTACATTGTATGAGCATGTAGAGTAAACCAAAACAAATCACAGGTATCGTACCTATTAATGGCATTCCCGCCAGAGTACTCTTTGATTTAGGAGCTACACATTCCTTTATATCTGTGACATTTGGAAAGAAGTTAAATCTACCACTTAAATCCTTATACTGCAAAATACTTGTACGATCACCAATGGGATTAGAAGTGGAGTTAGAAAAAGGTTATGGACCATGTCCAGTTCTTATTGATGAAAAGACCTTGGATGCAACCTTGATCCAACTTGAGATGGCAGACTTTGACGTCATCTTGGGAATGGACTGGTTGGTTCGGCATTCTGTAAACCTATTATGTGCCGAATAGAAGCTGACATTTAAAGACATGGAAGGAGCAGATTTCAGTTTTTTGGGAACTAAACTTCCCCGTAAACAAAAGCTCATACTCTCTGCGCTAAAGGCTAAGAAGTGCCTTGAGAAAGGAGCAGTCGGGTATTTAGTATCTGTGGTCGACCATACCAAGGAAGCACCACGAATGGAAGATATTGATGTCGTGCGTGACTTTCTAGACGTATTTCCTGAAGAACTACCAGGATTACCACCCGACCGAGCTACAGAGTTTGTTATAGATCTTATACCTGGAGCCGCACCAGTATCGAAAGCACCTTATCGAATGGCTCCTACCGAACTGAAGGAATTAAAAATACAACTACAAGAACTACTGGACAAGGGTTACATTCCCCCTAGTATATCACCATGGGGAGCGCCAGTATTATTCGTGAAGAAGAAGGACGGTAGCGTTCGCTTGTATATAGACTACCTAGAACTGAATAAACTGACAATTAAGAATCGATATCCAGTGCCTCGAATCGATGACCTGTTCGATCAGTTGCAAGGTGCCAAAGTGTTCTCCAAGATCGATCTTCGATCAGGCTACCATCAGTTGAAGATTAAAGGTGGTGATATTCCTAAGACAGCATTCAGGACCAGATATGGACATTATGAATTTTTGGTCATGTCTTTCGGATTGACGAAGGCACCAGCAACCTTTCTGGAACTTATGAATCGGGTATTCCACGATATGTTGGATACGTCGGTTATTGTATTCATTGATGATATATTGGTTTATTCCAAAGACGAGGAAACTCATGTTAAGAATCTAAACGCCGCTCTGCAGTGACTATGAAAGGAGAAGCTCTACGCCAAATTTTCAAAGTGTGAGTTTTGGCTAAAGGAAGTCGCATTTCTAGGCCATGTAGTATCTGCTGAAGGAATTAAAGTGGATCCCAGCAAGATCGAAGCTATTGTAAAGTGGTAAGCACCGAAGAGCGTTGCAGAAATTAGAAGTTTCTTCGGTCTAGCTTGGTATTATCGACGATTTGTGGAAGACTATTCCTGAATTGCCGTACCTCTCACCAGCTTAACTAAGAAGGGCGAGAAGTTTGTTTGGACGGATAAATGAGAGAAGAGTTTCCAAACCTTGAAGGCTAGATTGATATCAGCTCCAATCTTGACCATCCCGATTTTAGGACAACCATTTATCTTGTACACCGCTGCGTCAGGACTGGGATTAGGATGTGTACTTATGCAAGGAGAAAAAGTAATTGCTTATGCCTCAAGACAACTGAAGCCACATGAGAAGAACTATCCCACTCATGATTTGGAACTAGCGACAGTAGTACATGCTATCAAAATATGGAGACATTATCTGTACGGGGAAAGTTTTAGATTAAATCAGACCATAAGAGAGTTACTTATTTATTTAATCAGAAGGAGTTAAATATGAGACAACGAAGATGGCTGGAATTATTGAAAGACTATGACTGTGATATCGAGTATCATCCGGGGAAAATGTAGTAACCGATGCATTGAGTAAAAAGGAAATGATAAAATCTCAGGGAGAGGTTAGCACAACTGCCGCAATGTATACTACCGGAAAGGTATTCAGGCACGGTAATGAGGAGTTTGTGATAGATGCACCAGATGGATCAGCCAACCAAGGGTTTATTCATCGGTTTTCAAATATGTTCGCCGTATTGAAGATTATACCGGGTATAGTTGATGGAGTAAAGACAGCTATCAAATCAGACCCTTACCTATGAACGGTACAAGAGGACATCGAAAAAGGTAGGACTAACCCTGAGTTCACCTTGGACGAAAAAAAGGTACTGAAGTACAAAGGAAGAATATGTGTACCTGAAATAGAAAGCTTGGACATTAGACACCGATTGATGAAAGAAGCCCATACCACCATCTATTCGATATATCCTTGAAGTACAAAAATGTATCATGATCTAAAGAAATTATATTGGTGGAGAAGAATGAAAGCAGATGTAGCTAAGTTCGTGTCTCAATGCCTAAATTGTCAGAAAGTAAAGGCTGAACGACAAAGACCGGCAGGACTGTTACAGTCGTTACCGAAACCAGCATGGAAATGGGACTGCATCACTATGGACTTTGTCACAGGATTACCATTGACTCCTCGAGTAGTTGACTCAGTTTGGGTGATTGTAGACCGCCTGACTAAAACAACTCGCTTTATAGCTATACGACCTCAGTATATACTGGAGAGGTTAGCTAAGCTGTATGTGGATAACATTGTGCGATTATACGGTGTACCAGAAAGCATTGTGTTCGATAGAGATCCACGATTTACTTCAAAGTTTTGGAAAGGATTATAAAAGGCTATGGGTACAACATTGAAGTTTAGTACTGCATTCCATCCACAGACAGATGGACAGTCAGAGCGTACAATTCAGATTCTAGAAGATATGCTTCGAGTATGTGTAATTGATTTTAAAGGATCATGGGATGAAAAGTTATCACTGATTGAGTTCGCTTATAATAATAGCTATCAGGCTACTATACAGATGTCACCCTATGAAGCACTGTATGGAAGAAAGTGTCGAACTCCTTTGTTTTGGAATGAAGTTGGGGAACATAGTATTGTTGGACCAGAATTTGTTGAAGAAACTTGTCGAGTAGTCGACATTTTCAAAGAAAGAGTGAGAACAGCTCAGAATCGTCAGAAGAAATATGCAGATACCCGACGCCGAGACCTTGAATTCGTCATGGGTGATAAAGTGTTCTTAAAAGTATCGCCTATGCAAGGATTGAAACGGTTAGGACAGAAAGAGAAACTAAGTCCAAGATATGTCGGGCCATATGAGATTCTAACCAAACGTGGAAAAGTGGCTTACTAGTTAGCACTACCACCATCTATGTCAAGTGTGCATGACGTATTTCATATTTCCTTATTGAAGAAGTATGTCAAGGATCCGACTCACATTTTGACAATAGACTTTCCTGATTTGACTAAAGATTTGACATTTGAAGTAGCACCAACTGAAATCACCAGCCAAAAGTTCGACGACTATGCAACCGTGATATCTATTATGTTAAGGTCACCTGGAGAAGTAGAGATATGGAAGTAATCACATGGGAAGAAGAGAATGTTATGCGAAAGCAATATCCTCATTTATTTGACTCGGAAGGTATGTACAATTTCGAGGATGAAATTTTTATAAGTAGGGGGGAGTTGTAAGACCCGTATCGAACTGACCCGGTCTTACCACCTTGAACCAGGTCTACCAATCATGGTCGAGCCAAATAGATCAAGTGCGTGAGGGAGATCACGATCCCAGGTATTAAACTGACCCAAAAACACTAAAATAAGGGGGAGGGTCGCATACCCAGCAAGGCAGGATCAGACCCCCCCAGTATAAAAAGTCAGACCCTGAGTTTTTAACCGGGGGTTGGACAATTTAGAACCAGGGGTCGATGGGATCTCCGAACCCCTCATCGACCCCCAGTCTGCCGACAGAAACCGTAAATTGGGAACTTTCCAAATTTCAATGGGATTCTTTCCTAATCTCAGTGGGACTTATTTTGGGAGTTTCTACTCTATAAATAGGACGTCATTAAGCCTCTTTCACTCCTTTTAGAACCCTAATTGGATTGAGAGAAAGAGAAGAGAAGGAGAAGAGAACGAGAAGAGAAGGAAAGTGGAGAAGAAGATCAAAGAGAAGGCTTCAGAGAAACAAGCTTAATTCTCAGGTATGGATACTATCTCCATGTAATTCTAAAGACCTTAGAATAGATAGTGAAGAGGGAATGATCTAGGAGAAACCCAAATCATCCACCCATGGTTAGGTTTTCATGGAAAACTATGGGGGAGATCATTAAAATCATGCAGGTGAATAAACTATGGTTCTAGACCATAGAACATGTATGGAATGGATTGTAAAAGCAAGCCATAGGACCCAAACATGAAAGAATGGACTGTAGGATGAAAATTTGACTAAACCCACGTGGGGTCGCACGGGGGGTCGATGGCCAATCGACCCTACCAGACCCTAACAATCGACCCCCAGTGTTCGGGAAGTCCAAAATCTGGGTGGTAGCACCCAGGGTCGATGGAACCTCCGACCCTAGCATCAACCCCCAGTTAACAGCATGCTTTTTAAAATCAGAATTAATTCTAATTAAATTTTATCGACTTGGTTAGGTCATCTAGTGATACAATATTGATATTTAGTTGATTCTTAAAGCTTAAGAGAGGATTTACGATCAAGCAAAGGTGAGGGAACAAGACCTAAACTAATTGGTTAATAATAAACTATTTTATTCTTGAGTCCAATGCAATGATTGATTCTATGTGTGTATGCTTGTTATGTGCATTCAACAGGTCATCCAATATTTCTATTATTATTACTGTTCATGTATATTTAAATTATTATTTAAAACATGATGATGATGATGATAGGAATAGGCATGTGGATGTATGTGTGTGATTGGTGTGCTTGATGCGAGCGAGTATTAGGGGGTGTCATAGGCCGGGCCTCAGCACTCTAGCTCTATCTCTAACTCAAGTCTTGTCCACTGACATCGTCGTATCGCCATTACCTTTGCAGAACTATTACGTCGTAGTGTATGAGGGGAAGTGGTCTCGGACCGTGTAGTCTCTGACTCTGCCGGGGGGGCCTTAGCCCTATCTCTATGGACGTATTGAGGGATGCTGGGGTAAGGCCTTGCATACACTGATTGGCATTAGGATTGGTTAGTTGCGAGCCCAGTCTGCAAGCCCTCGCCAGTAGGGGCTTACGTGTTGGTATGGGTAGAGTATCAGGGAAAGTATCATAGGCCGGGCCTAAGCACTTTAGCTCTATCTCTATTCCATGGTAGGGTGCATGTGGGACGACAATAAACGTTACCTTTGGGTGGCTTCACACACTCGTGTATAGCAGTGCGGCGGCCACCTATCCTTTCTATAGCACATTGCAAACTTATTTACCAGACCAAAAGATATGAATTGAATGCATGCATATGTTTGTTGCATTGTTTTGTTTGCTCACTGAGCCATGATGTGTGCTCACCCTCTCGATGTTGAATATTTTTAGTTGATGATGCAGGTACCACTGTCGAAGATTATATGAGTGCTCCAGAGTACGGGCGTGTTCCTGCAATGGAAGCCGAAAACTTAGAGGATACGCATGATCCCTCATGCGAGTGCATCTCATGCGTATTCGATTAGATTTTTTTTTGAATTATTAAGGGAATGTAATTGATACTTTATTTATTTATGTCTCAGTTGATACAACAATAACTTCATATTTTACTATGGTTATCATAGTTAGATTTCTCAGTTCATTTACTATAAGACTTCCACTATTGTGTATTTATTCTGATTATGGTTGTGGATGTGTATGGTTTTATTTTTAATGGACACAGCCTATTAGAGATCCTGGTTGAACCGTTGGTTTATTAGCGGTTCATCACAGCGTTTTGAATGGTGCAGAATTGGATTGTGACAACATATCCAGAGGTTATACATCCAGAGGTTTCAAATCCAGAGCACCAGGCACAGTTACAGTCATGAGCGGTCTGGAGCTAAAGTCACAGACCTGATGAGGTCGCTACTCAAGAAGCTTGACAATTACAGTTACATCATGAGCGGTCTTGAGGTAAAGTCACAGTCCTAATGAGGTCACTACTCAAGAAGCTTGACACTTACTGTTACATTACAAGCGGTCTTGAGCTAAAGTCACAGACCTGAGGAGGTCGCTACTCAAGAAGCTTGATAGTAACAGTTACATTATAAGAGGTCTTGAGCTAAAGTCACAGACCTGATGAGGTCGCTACTCAAGGAGCTTGATATCTACAGTTGTTTGTTGCACAATGGTAGAATCCAGATCAAGTGCAGAATAATGCAATAATGGGCCACTTTTTTCTTCAGCCTCAATTGCCCACAATCTCGGCCGAAGAGGGGTATCTGTAAGCACCCCATTTTTGCCATTTCTAGCTAAACAAATCCTACTGGTCTGTGGACAACAAAGGAAGAGAGATGAGTGAAAATTTAGGTTTTGACTATGACCTCGAGGTAGTTTTCGGTGGGTCTTACAACAAGGTCATAGGCTGTAATCTACATGGATACATAGGTCAGGGAATTATCTTCAAAATGAGACCAGAATTGCTCAATTCTGATATCAAGTGAAGAAGATATGGTCATTTTAGTCAGATGATACGTACAAAGGAGGTTTCCAAAATTATCATAAGTAATCCCGGGGGCTTTCATGCAAATTATCGTAAATTGGATTGTTTGAATTTCAAATCATCATATCTTGATCATCCGACATCCGAATCATATGGTTTAAGTACCAATGTTCCTTATTTTCAGTCCTTTTCAAAATGGACATGAAGAATCCTGGTAGAGGCCATCGATGGGTCTCATGCAAGCTTGCATGCAGAATTATCGATAGAACTTCATTTCTTCATATCTTGGCTGTTCTACGTTCGATTCAGTTGATTCAAAGTCCATTATTCCTCATTTTTTGTGTTCTGTAAAGTGGACGTGAAAAATGTGGGAAAGAGATCTCCGAAGGGGCCTATGCAAAATTACATATTGAAATGGCCATTTAATCTTTGAAAATTCATATTTTGGTCACCCCACTTCCAAATAAGTTGATTTCAGTTTCATTATTCCTCATTTTTAGTGCTCTACCAAGTGGACATGAAGAATTTTAGGCAGAGGTCTCTGAAGCATCCCATGCAGAGTCATTAGCCTAATTATCATAAAATGGCTCGTTTAAACTTCAAAAATTCATAAGTTTGCCATTTTATTTTCAAATGAGGTGATTCAAACTCCAGTATTATTCATTTTTAGTGTTCAACAAAATGAACGTGGAAAGTTTGGGGTAGAAGTTGGCGGAAAATTCCATGCGAATGACAGCGAAAATGACCTATGAAATGAAAGAGGGAGAAAAAATAAATTTTTTGGCCTAAGCTAGCTTAACCCAGCTCAACCCAGCTTAGTCTAACCCAGCTTAGTCCAACTTATACTAATCCAAAACAAATCAATTCAGTCCAAGTACGTACATGTGTGTCATATATATTGTACTACATATATTGTATTATATAATAGAAAAAATTTCATCCTCACCCCATCAATGATTGTTAACATCATCTACACCCATAATAATGCAAAAACATCATCTACACCCTGAAACTTGGACTGTGCTAATCAAGAAAATCCACTCCGTCAGTTGATTTTTGTTAGATGTTGAGGTCAGGTGGATTGAAATATTTGAAAGATGATAATACCCTTTTGACCTGTTGAAAACACCATTATACCCTTTACCCAAACCCTTCTTTTATACTTATGCATTGCTTCCTCTCTCTCCCTCTCTTTCTTTCTCTCTCTTACTCTATTTTTCAACCTGGGTTCTCTTTTCTGGTAAGCCCTTATTTAGATCTGTGAAGTTCCATTCTCTTTAAGTCTTTGAATCTCTGAGGTTCCTTTCTCTTTAGATCTATGTTTTTTTTTTTCAGCTCTATATTCTTGTTTTTTCACCACTATTTTTTTCGGTTCTTCAACCTGTTTTCTTCAGATCTAAAGTTTTCTGCATCACTCCTAAAACGTTCTTTAGATTTGAGTATTCTTCTAGTTATTCTCTTCAGATCAGAGTTTTTTTTTTTCAGGTCTACATTCTTGTTTTTTCTCCACTATTTTTTTTCGGTTCTTGAACCTGTTATCTTTAGATCGAAAGTTTTCTGCATCACTCCTAAAACGTTCTTTAGATCTGAGTTTTCTTTTAGTTATCCTCTTCAGATCTGAGTTTTTTTTTCAGATCCACATTCTTGTTTTTTCTCCACTGTTTTTTTCGGTTCTTGAACCTATTTTCTTCAAATCTAAAGTTTTCTACATCATTCCTAAAACGTTCTTTATATCTGAGTTTTCTTCTAGTTATTCTCTTCAGATCTGATTTTTTTTTCAGTTCTGCATTCTTTTTTTTTCTCCACTATTTTTTCGATTCTTGAACCTATTTTCTTCAGATCTAAGGTTTTTTGCATCACTCCTAAAACGTTCTTTAGATCTGAGTTTTCTTCTAGTTATTCTCTTCAGATCTGAGTTTTCTGAATCATTAGGTATGAATCACCATTATATTGTGGATCCTCCGTTGAATCCTACAAATAACAATTGATTCCATCACAACCCCCATATCATGATATCGTGATTGAAGACATTTTTAGTGAGGTTTCGTTCAAATCACAGTAGTAAAACAGAAATTAAAGTTGCAGACAAAATTACGACGGAAGAAACTCCAATGAATCATTCATATTTTACCAAAAAAAAATGAATTAAAGCTTGGGGGTGTGGGAATACGGAACCAATATGAGATCCAAAGATGAGAATTGAAGAGTTAATATACATGCTTCTCTCTAAGGATTCATAGTTTTCCCTTATAATTTAGTAGAAGAAAAAAAATCATACGGGAAGGGTAAAAGAAGAAGAAGACGACACCATGGAAAAATAATCGCAAAAATCATATCGAGCAAGGAAGAATCCTGAGATGGGTCTTCGAAGTTGGGCGGGTCGGTTGAAAACCATAGCGAAACCGGGGTTGGTAATGATAAATACAATTTTGATTTGAAGGATAAATTAGTAAATGAACATAATTTTTTAATTTATAATTATAATTTGAGGGGTAAAATTGTATTTCAACAAATTTAGTGATTTTTGTCAGTTAAGTGGACCTAGGTGATGTTTTTGCATTCTCATGGGTGTAGATGATGTTAGCAATCTTTGATGGGGTCTAGATGAAATTTTTTCTATGTAATATTATGACTATGTATACTAGTGTAATATATGATGGGATATAAATATAAAATAAGGAAAAATAATAAAAAGGAAAGAAAGAAAAAGAGATAAGGGACGTGAGAGAGAGAGATTGAAAGGAAAAAAAGGAAAGAAAGAGAAAGAGGAGAAGACGTGAGAGAGAGGGGCTTTTCGGTTGAGATTGAGAGAGAGATTGAGGGGAAAAAAGGAAAGAAAGAGAAAGAGAGAAGAGACGTGAGAGAGAGAAAGATTGAAAGGAAAAAAAAAGGAAAGAAAGAAAAAGAGAGAAGAGACGTGAGGGAGAAAGAGAAGAGGAGAGAAAAGGAAAGAAAGAGAAGAAGGAAGAGACGTGAGAGGAGAGGAAATCCGACGTGAGGGAGAGAGAGAATAAGAGAAGAAAATGAAATAGGAGAAGAAAGGGAAAAGAAAAGGAAAAGAGAGAAAAGGAACGAAGACGAGAATCCGAGAGAGAGATTAAGAAAAAGGATAGGAAAAATGAGAAAGAGAGCAGAGACTTGAGTGAGAGGAAAGTTTTTCTATTTTGGAAAGAGAAATCCATGAGAGATATTAAGAAAAAAAAAAAGGAAAGATTAAAAAGAAAGAAAGGACGTAAGGATGAGTGATTTTTCTATTTTTTGAGAGAGAGAGCTCGATATTAAGAAGGAGAAAAGGAGAGGATAAAAGGGGAAAAGGGATGCGAGGATTGGAAGATTTTTCTATTTTTGAGGGAGAGAGAGATCGATATTGAGGAGGTGAGGAGAGACGTGAGTGAGAGAGAGAGTTTTTTCTATTCTTTTCTGTTATGATTGAGATTGAGATTGAGATTGAGAAGGAGAGAAGGAGAGGCGTCTAGAGAGAGACGAAGAAGAAGATCGAGATCAAGAGAAGAAGAAGAAGAAGAAGAAGAAGAAGAAGAAAAAAGATGAAAAAGAAGGAAAAAGAGCACAAGGTAAGATCTTTACCTACTATCCTTTGCAAGCACACGATCTGTCTTACCCATCACCGAACCTGTGGTGGTGTTGTACTAGTTTAGTTTAGTTCTTTTTATATTACTTTTGTTTGTTTCTTTTGACATTTAAATTCGATTGTATATATATTCTCCGTTAGTTTAGTTATGTTATTTTAGTTTAGTTTTGTGTTATATCTTAGTTCGGTTGTATGAATATTATATATTAGATCTTGGTTGTTTTGTTTTTGATATCTTAGTTTGGCTATCCAATACAATTTTATCTTAGTTTTGTGGTTGTAAAGTATATGCATATGTTTTTTAAATAATTTAATTTTTTATGTACATTACATTTTATTATTACATGTCTATTAACATGTATTGTTTTATTATTTATCTTCCATGTCTTAATTTTATTTTTTTATTATTCTTCATGAACATTATTTTACTTTTTATCACATGTATATTATTTATTTTGCATGTACGTTATTTTTTTACTATCACATATATATTATTTTCATATTTATTTTACATCCTTATCCTTACTTTGCTTATATATTATATTATATTATTTTTTTACATGAATATTATTTATATTTATTTTGCGTGTTAGTTATTTTTAAATATTATGTTATTGTTATTTTTACATGTACATTATTTTCTTATTTATCTTTGACATGCATTTTTATTTATTATTACATGTATGTTGTTTTTTTATCTAAACATTATTTTTATTTTCACATGTATATTGTTTTCATATTTATTTTCATCCTTACTTTGCATGTATATTATATTATTTTTACATGTGTATTTATATTTATTTTTGAGTGTATGTTATTTATGTTTATTTTTCCATGAATAAATATTATGTTATTGTTATTTTTACATGTATATTATTTTCTTATCTATTTTTGAGATGCATGTTTTGAGAATAGCACATTGCTATGTTGGATTTTTATTGGCATGTTTGGATGATCACTGCTATATTCGGATTGCTCACTTGCCATGTTTGGATTATTTACATGATCATTACTATATTTGGATAAGAACTATTACTTGCTATATTGATTTTCACATGCTTTGCTTGATTCTTATATGCTTTGCTTGATTCTTACATGCTTTTCTTGATTTTCACATGTTTTGCTTGATTCTTACATACTATGCTTGATTTTCATATGCTTTGCTTCATTCTTACATGCTTTGATTGATTCTTACATGCTTTGCTTGATTTTCACATGCTTTGCTTGATTCTTACACGCTTTGATTGATTTTTACATGATTTGCTTGATTTTCACATGATTTGCTTGATTCTTACATGCTTTGATTGATTTTTACATGCTTTGCTTGATTCTCACATGCTTTGCTTGATTTTCACATGCCAATTGGATGCACACTCTGACTATTATATTTGGAATAATTTCACATGTCATATTGGATATACATTTTGATTATTATATTTGGAATAATATCATTGTTGTATTTGGAATGCTACCACTGCTATAGTTTGAATGTTTTCACTTACCATATTTGTCTTAGAAAGAGATAAGTTGGAAAAATAATAATTAGGGTAGGAAACCCTAAAAAATTGAAAGAATACAGCAATTAGGGTAGGAAACGCTAAAAAATGAAAAGAACACAGCAATTAGGGTAGGAAACCCTAACAAATGGAAAGAGCGTCGGAATTAGGGAAAGTAAAACCTAAAATGGAAAAAATAATAATAAGGTTAGGAAACCCTAAAATAGAAAGAACACATTGATTAGGGAAAGTGAAACCCTAAAAATGGAGAGAACCATTAGGGCAGGATAAACCCTAGAATGAAAGGAACAATTAGGGTACGAAACCCTAAAAAATTGAAAATCACAACAAAAGGGATAGTGTCACACCCCAATTTTGTACTATTCAGAATGGTGTGATAAACCGCTAATTAACCAATGGTTCAACCAGGATCTCAAATATGCTGTATCCGTTTGCTTAAACAATACACCTCCACGACAATAATCAATGTAAATACACAATAGCGGAAGTTTTTATACTAATGAACTGAGAGTCTAACAATTATAAAATAATAAATTATCTAATTATTCTCCATTGACTATGACATAAAACTAAATATTTAATCAAATATTTAAATTACATTTCCTTAATAATAAAAATCTAATCGAAGACGTAAGAGTTGCACTCGCATGACGAATCATGCGACTTCACCATAACTTCAGCGTCCATCGCCCCCGCATGTCCATACATAGGAGCATTCATCTAGTCTTCAACCATGATACATGCATCATCAACTAAAGGCATTCGACGTTGAAAGGGTGAGCACACATCACGGCTCAGTAAACAAAACAAAACAATGCAATAGACATATGCATGCATACAATTCATATCATTGGTCTGGTTCATAAGTTTGCAATGTGCTATAGAAAGGATAGATGGCCGTCGCACCTCTATACACGAATGTGTGGAAGCGCCCAATGGATCAAACACCATTGCCGCCCCTACATGCACCCACCATGGAATAGAGATAAAGCTAAAGTTCTTAGGACCGCACTGCATCACACTTCCCCTGATGCTCTACCCATACCAACACGTAAGCCCCTATTGGCGAGGGCTTGCAAACTGGGCTTGCAACTAACCAATCCTAATGTCAAACAGTGTATCCAAGGACTCACCCCAACATCCCTCAATACATCCATAAAGATAGAGCTAAGGCCCCCCGACAGAGTCAGAGACTATACGGTCCGTGACCACCTCCCCTGATGTCCTACGACATAATAGTTCTGCTGAGGTAATGGCGATACGACGATGCTAGTAGACAAGACTTGATTAGAGATAGAGCTAGAGTCTGGTGACCAGGATGAACCACAGTGTCACGTCCTCCTCCTGATGCCCCACTCGCATCAAGCACACTAACCACACACATACATTCACATGTCTATTCCTAGCATCATAATCATCATCATGTTATAAATAAACTGAACTAAATATGAATGAACAGTAATAACAGGAATAGCAGATGACATGTGATATGCACATTACAATCATACAATCATAGAATCATACTTGGTATATGACTTAATAAACGAAAATAGTTTATTATTAGCGAATTGGTTTAGGTCTCGTTCCCTCACCATTGATTGAGTGTAGATCCTCATTCAAGCTTTATGAATCACCTTTAAATCACTAGAAAGGCCTAACAATTCGATTGATTTTAATTAGAATTAATTCCAACAAATTTAGACTAGCTGAAATCATAGGGTCACAGGTAAGGTAGCACCTAGGGTCGGTTACCAATCGACCCTAAGGTGTAGGATCAGACCGTGGGGTCGATTATCAATCGAACCTACGTGCGACCACACCCTCACTGGGACTTCTCGAGGGCATATAATCGATCCTGTGGTCTCATAGGTCCATTCTAAGATTGTTCTATGGCTCATAACTATGATTTTTACACACTTTCCATTGCCTATGATGTTTACTTCGATGGATTCCTTCGAAACTCATCCATGGATAGATGATTTGGGTTTCTCCTAATCCTAACTTCTTCATATTCCATTCTAGGCTCTTAATTATGAAGGGAATTAGACTCATACCTGAAGTTGGCTCAGATTAAGAGGTTCCTTTGAAATTCCTCCTCTTCTTCTTTTCCTTCTCTTTCTCTTTCTCTCACTTTCAATTAGGGTTCTAAAAGGAGTGAAACAGGCTAAGGGACGTCCTATTTATAGAGAAAAACCCTCCAAAATAAGTCCCATCGAGTTTAGGAAAGAACCCCTTGAAATTCAGTAAGTTTCTTAATTTGCGATTTATGTCTGTCATTTAGGGTCGCATGTAGGGTCACAGGACCCGTCGACGCTACATTTTTCTAGTCATGCGACCCTACGACTAGAAAATCATAGGTTGAACTTCTGTTGAGGTGGGGTCGACCCTACCTGTTTAGGCATGCGACCCTACCCTCATATTTACTGTTTTTGGGTCAAACTCACACCTGGTCTTGTGATTTCATTCACGCACTTGGTCCACTTGGCTCGACCATGATAGGTAGACCTGGTACAAGGTGGTAAGACCAGTTAGTTCGATGCGGGTCTTATAACTCCCCCCTTCTTATTAAAAATTTTATCCTCAAAATTTGTACATACCTTCTCAGTCGAAAAGGTGAGGATATTGATTCCGCATAGCATTCTCTTCTTCCCATGTGATCTCTTCTATATCTCGGCTTCTCTTGGTGACTTTAACATAGTATATGTCACGGTTGCGTAGATGTTGAACCTTTCGGCTTGTGATTTCAGTTGGTGCTACTTTAAATGTCAAATCATCAGTTAGATCTAGTGGATCTACTGTCAAAACGTGCGTTGGATCTCTAACGTACTTCTTTAATAAGGAGATATGAAATACATCATGCACACTTGACATAGATGGTAGTAGTGCTAACTGATAAGCCACTTTCCCACGTTTGGCTAGAATCTCATATGGCCCGACATATCTCGGACTCAGCTTCCCTTTCTGTCCAAATTATTTTAAACCCCACATAGGTGATACTTTCAAGAATATCGTATCACCTATGACAAATTCAAGGTCTCGGCGTCAAGTATCTACATACTATTTCTGATGATTCTGAGCCGTTCTAACTCTTTCCTTGATAATGTCGACTACTCGACAGGTCTCTTCAACAAATTCTGGTCCAACGATGCTGTGTTCACCAACTTCATTCCAGAACAAAGGAGTTCGACACTTCCTCCTATACAATGCTTCATAAGGTGACATTTGTATAGTAGCCTGATAGCTGTTGTTATAGGCGAACTCGATTAATGGTAGTTTCTCATCCCATGGTCCTTTAAAGTCAATTACACAGGCTCGAAGCATGTCTTTTAAAATCTGAATGGTATGCTCCGACTGTCCGTCTGTCTGAGGATGGAATGCAGTACTGAACTTCAACGTTGTACCTATAGCCTTTTGCAATCCTTCCCAAAACTTTGAAGTCAAGCGTAATTCTCTATCGGACACAATGCTTTCAGGTACACCATGTAATCTGACAATGTTATCCACATATAGCTTGGCTAAGCTCTCCAGGGTATACTCTGGTTGTATTGCTATAAGGCGAGCTGTCTTAGTCAGATGATCTACAATCACCTAGACCGCGTCAACTACTCGAGGAGTCAATGGTTACCCGGTGATGAAGTCCATAGTGATGCAGTCCAATTTCCGTGCTGGTTCTGGCAGCGGCTGCAACAGTCCTGCAGGTCTTTGTTGTTCAGCCTTCACCCTCTGACAATTTAGGCATTGAGACACGAATTTAGTTACATCTACTTTCATTCCTCTCCATGAATATAATTTCTTCAAATCAGGATACATCTTTGTACTTCCAGGATGTACCGAATAGGCGGTGGTATGAACTTCCTTAATTAGTTGGTGTCTAATGTCCAAAGTTTCTGTTTCAGGAACACATATTCTTCCTTTGCACTTCAGTACCTTTTCATCATCTAAGGTGAACTCAGGAATGGTCCTACCTTTTTCGATGTCTTCTTGTACCATTCTTAGATAAGGATCTGATTTAATAGCTATTTTTACTTCATCAATTATATCAGGTACAATCTTCAATGTCGTGAACATATTTAAAAACTGATGAATAAACCCTTGGTTGATTGGTTCACCCGGTGCATCTATCACGAACTGCTCATTACCATAATTCAACACTTTTCCTGTAGTACACATTGCTGCAGTTGTGTTAACCTCTCCTTGAGATTTTATCATTGCTTTTCTGCTTAGCGCATCAGCAACCACATTAGCCTTTCCTAGATGATACTAGATATCACAATCATAATCCTCTAATAATTCCAACCATCTTCTTTGTCGCATGTTCAACTCCTTCTGATTAAAAAAATAAGTGACACTCTTATGATCTGATTTAATATGAAATTTCTCTCCGTACAAGTAATGTCTCCATATCTTGACAGCATGTAATACTGCCGCTAATTCCAAGTCATGAGTGGGATAGTTCTTCTCATGTGTCTTCAGTTGTCCTGAGGCATATGTAATTACTTGTTCTCCTTGAATAAGTACACATCCTAAACCCAAGCTCGACGCATCTGTATTCAAGGTAAATGGCTGTCCTAGAATAAGAATAGTCATGATCGGGGCAGATATCAATCTAGCCTTCAATGTTTGAAAACATTTCTCACATTTATAAGTCTAAACAAACTTTTCTCCTTTCTTAGTCAAACTGGTGAGAGGTACGGCAATTCAGGAATAGTCTTCCACGAATCGTCGATAATACCCAACTAGACCTAGGAAACTTTTAATTTCTGCAATTCTCTTTGGTGTTTCCCACTTCAAAATAGCTTCAATCTTGTTAGGATCCACTTTAATTCCTTTAGCGGATACAACGTCGCATAAGAAAGCGACCTCCTGTAACCAAAACTCATACTTTGTAAATTTGGCGTAAAGCTTCTCTTTCCTTAATCGTTGCAGAGCGGCTCTTAGATTTATGACATGAGTTTCCTTGTCCTTGGAGTAGACCAATATATCATCAATAAACACAATGACTGACGAATCCAACATATCATGGAATACCTGATTCATGAGTTCCATAAAGGTTGCGGGTGCGTTAGTCAATCCAAAAGACATGACTAAAAATTCATAATGTCCATATCTTGTTCTAAATGCTGTCTTTGGAATATCACCGTCCTTAATCTACAACTGATGGTATCCTGACCGAAGATCGATCTTGGAGAACACCTTGCCACCTTGCAACTGATCGAATAATTCATCGATTCGAGGCAATGGGTACGGATTCATGATTGTAAGCTTATTCAATTCTCGATAGTCTATACATAGTCGAACGCTACCGTCCTTCTTCTTTACGAACAATACTGGCGCTCCCCATGGTGATATGCTAGGTCTGATATAACCCTTGTCCAATAATTCTTGTAACTATACCTTCAATTCCTTCAGTTCAGTAGGAGCCATTCGATAGGGTGCTTTAGATACTGGTGCAGCTCTGGGTATTAGATCTATAACAAACTCTGTAGCTCGATCGGGTGGTAGTCCTGGTAGTTCTTCAAGAAATACATTTGGAAAGTCACGCACCACATGTAAGACCCGTGTCAATCTAACCCGGTCTTACCACCTTGAACCAGGTTTACCCATCATGGTCGAGTCAAATGGACCAAGGGCGTGAAGGAGATCGAGATCCCAGGTATAAAATCGACCCAAAAACATTTAAAATTAGGGGAGGGTCGCACACCCAGCTAAGTAGGGTCGGACCTCCCAAAACAGAAAGGTAGACCCTTGGTTTTGGAGGGAGGGTCGGACAGCTTAAGACCCTAGGGTCGACGGGATCATCGACCCTCCCATCGACCCTCGGTTTCTGCCGAATATAGAAATTAGGAAATTTCTATATTTTTTTATTGGGATTATTTCCAAATCTCAATGGGAATTATTTAGGATGTTCCTAGTCTATTTAAAGGACGTCCCTAAGCAACTTTCACTCCTTTCACAACCCTAATCGAATTGAGAGAAAGAGAGGAGAAGGAAAGAGGAAGAAGAAAGGGAAGGAAGAGAAATTAAGCCAAAAGAGAAGAGTTTCAGAAAAATATTAACCTTCTCAGGTATGGATACTAATTCTATGAGTTTCTACAGACCTTAGGGTAGTAATTAATAAGAATGTGATCTCGGAGAAACCCAAACCATTAAGCTATGGTTAGGTTTTCATGGAAAACCATAGGAGGATGCATGAAAACTATTTAGATGGATTATACATGGTTCTAGACCATAGAATGAATGTTGAATGAAGGTAGGAAGCAAGCCATAGGACCCCAAACACGAAGAATGGATTTAAAAGTGGAAATTGGACCAGAGTGCACCGAGGGTCGCACCCAGGGTCGATAGGCCATCCGACCCTAGGTGTTTATGACCATCAACCCTCAGCATTCGGGAAGTCCAGAAAGAAGGGAGGTGTGAGGACAATGGAAAATCGACGTGATCCTCCTCTGGATGGACATGTGTATCCTGTAATCGATGAAGATCGATTGTATTCTGTTGGAGTCGCCACCTAGATTAAGGTCTAGGACCTCTAAAAATGTAGCCTCACCCTAAGGTAAGACTTCTATTGACCCGTGACCCAATGTATCGGTTCTTTGGTCTGCAAGAGATCGGGTAAGTATTCAGGGTACGGTTATGGGAAGGTGTTAGGCACCCAAACCGCCCGATCAATATCGGCCTCCTAAACTTTCCTTAAATTCTAACTTTGACTGTGCTTGGTCAACTGGATGACTAGGGTTCAATAGGGGATGTCCTAAACCAAGTTGCTAAGTTATTCTAACTTAGGGTTCAGCCAATCATGTTTTAAAGAAAATAAACAAGCAAATGTAATGTACAATATTATACAGTGAACCGAACCAAAGATGGTTCGGTCTTGGACTGAATCTGAGATGTGTAAGACATCTCAAACTGCCTACGTATTCCAATCCTGGAAATCAAGTCCAAAAACGTAGTTCGAAATGGTTTGTGTGATTAAAGATTATGGAAGTGATTTATGCATTTGCTTCAATTAGATTCTTTGTTGTTCAAGTTGAAGTTTATGCTGGATGTATGGTTGATGGGTGGCTTTGTACCATATTTGGGATTCCCAAACTGCCTACGTATTCTAGGGTTTGCCCTAGAAATCAGGTACGACGTAGTTCGAAATTTGTGAGAGTCGGATTTGGAATGTGTACCAAATTCCTTCCATTTTTGTCAATAGGATCTAGGGATGAGACCTAAATTCCTACCATTTTTATTTGGGATGTGTACCAAATTCTTTCTATTTTTGTTAATAGGATCTAGGGATGAGACCTAAATTCCTACCATTTTTAATTGGGATGTGTACCAAATTATTTCTAATTTTGTCAATAGGATCTAGGGATGAGACCTAAATTCCTACCATTTTTATTTGGGATGTGTACCAAATTCTTTCCATTTTTGTGAATAGGATCTAGGGATGAGACCTAAATTCCTACTATTTTTATTGTTTCCATTTTTAGGTTTTTAGGGTTTCCTATCCCTTTTCATTGTGATTTTCATTTTTTAGGGTTTTCTACCCTAATTGCTATTTTTCCATTTTTAGGGTTTTTTACCCTAATGGTTCAATTATTTCCATTTTAGGGTGTATCTTGCCCTAGTTGTTGTACAATGTAAACAATCTAACATAGCAATGTGAGCTTAAATATAGCAGTGTAAGCATCCAAATATAGCATGTTGGAAATATATTCAAATTTAGCAACAAATCAATCAAAGATGGCAAGTGAGCATGTGAATCAATACAAACATGGTAAGTGTGCATCCAAACATGGCAGTAATCATCCAATATAGCATGTGAGCAAGTGTAGCAAACAAATATGGCAATAAGCATGTGTAGCATTCCAATCATGGCAATGTGATTATTCCAATTATGGCATTGTGATCATTCCAATTATGGCAGTGTGACCATTCCAATTATGGCAGTGTGACCATTCCAATTATAGTAGTGTATGCATACGAGCATCCAAACATAGCATAGCATCAAATATGGCATGTGAGAAACAACCAAAGCATATGAGAATCAATCAAAACATGATGGAACACGTAGCAAGATGACAGCTTTGTCAGGCTGGACCAAAATGGGCACATAGGGCACTGTACTTACTCAAAAAATTCTTAAAAGATATGCCTGGAAAGAAGACTCAGAGGCCAACATTTTGTCTCAAGGAAGCTAATCCTAAAAGAGACCATAGGCAGGTCGAAAACATTCCCCAAGTACAGGCAAATACACTGGTCAGGTCTGTTCCATATTTTTGACCAGTTGCACCATAAATTCCAAATAAAATTCTATTCTTAATGAAAATTAAATACAGACATATATCTATGTAGATAACTGTCTGATCTAAAATTTCATTAAGAAAAACAAGTTAAAACAGTATATTTTCTTTGAGAAAAATGACTCTTTTCAATCATGCAAATCAGCACATCATGATAGATCTGAAATCAAAGCACTATGCACTTAAAAATTGATATCAATTCAACGAAAAATGGAACAAATATGAAACCAGTGTCATTTTTTTAGAAGACTTTCATGTCTAAAAAGTTCATGTTAAGTGGATTTTCTGATTATGGCCATAAGGCCTTTGTCTAGAGACTTTCCGATGGAGGATTGCATTACATCCGAGAAAAATAGCAATGTCAAAGACAAATTTTTTTGATATATTTCCCCAATTCCAAATGGAACGAAATTTTTAGGGTAGTCTTCTATCATATCAGAGAGACTCCCATAAAATTTTGGGCTTCAAAAGCTTAGAAAAAATACATATGATGTACGTCCTAAGTTTGAACCCTAAATCTGGAATTTTCAGATCAGAAAATCACTTTATGAAATTTACAAAAAACATCAAACATCATTGTATATCAATCAAAAATATTCATCATTGAATAGCTTAGACAAATTATCATTCATGAAAAATGTTAGACATAGGCATCCTAACATTAACAAGCATGTAATAGAGCATTCATGATTGAGATTTCATGAAAATTAGCCTTTTTCAAGCAAAATTGGCATTCGGGCATTATAACGACCTCTAAATTTGTTTAGAGTACTAACCTTGGGCTCAAATTGAGTGAAACCATTGATGAAGGGTGATTGTAGGTTGTATCAACCCCCTTTGAATGTGAATCCTCCTTCTCCTTTCTTCTGCTTCTTTCTCTCTTCTCTTTCTCTCTTTTCTTCTTCTCTTTTCTTTCTTTTCTCTTTTTTCTCTCTTTCTTTCTTCCTCTCTCACGTTTTCTCTCTCTCACTCACCTTTCTCTCTCTCACCCACGTTTCCCTCTCTCTCTTCTATGGAAAAGGATCCCTCCTCTCTCCTATTTATAATTTTTCACTCATTTTCTAGAAGATCCTTCTTTCCTTTTCTTCTTTTTCTAGAAAATCTTTTTTCTCTCCATTTTTTCTTCTTTCCTTTCTTTTCTTCCTCTCTCACGTTTTTCTTCTTCCTTTCTTTCCTTTTTCTCATTCTTCTTCTAGAAAACCCCTTCTCTTTCACGTCTCCCTCTCTCCTCTTTCCTTTTTCTTCTCCAAGATCTTTTAGATTTCATCTCAACCGTAAAGCCTCCTTCTCTTTCACGTCTCCTCTCTCTCCTCTTTCCTTTTTCTTCTCCAAGATCTTTTAGATTTTATCTCTTATATATAATAATATATATTATATACACATATATTTAATAACATACATATATGTATAGTATACAATATATATAATATATAAATACTATGCACATGGATGAACTGGTTCGAAACGGGTTGAGACTGACTTAGGTTGACTGAGTTAAACTGATATGGGTTGAGCTAGGTTGGACCAAAACTGGCTTGAACTGAGTTGACTGGATTAATTGGAATTAACTGGGTTTTCTCTCCTTGTCATTTCATGGGTCATTTCCGCTGTCATCCCGCATGGAATTTTCCGATGGCCTCTATTCCAAATTTTTTGCGTTCATTTTGTAGAACATTAAAAATGAGGAATATAGGAACTGGAATCACCTGAATCCGATGTAGAACGGAAAAGATATGCAGCTTTGAAGTTTTGACGATAATTTTGCATGCAAGCTTGCATGGGACCCACTGGTGACTTCTACCCGGGATTTTTTACGTCCACTTTGTAGAACATCATGAATGAAGAATAATGGTCTTGGAATCATCTGAATCCGATGTCGGATGATCAAGATATGATGATTTGAAATTCAAACAATCCAACTTAGGATAATTTGCATAAAGGCCCCTAGGATTATTTATAATAATTTCATAAACCTCCCTCATATGTATCATCTGACTAAAATGGCCATATCTTCCTCATTTGATATCGAAATTGAGCAATTTTGGTCTCGTTTCGAAGATAATTCTATGACCTACGCATCCATGCAAAATGATAACCCATGACGTTGGCTGTGGACCCATTGAAAACTTCCTCAAATTCACAGACCCATTGAAAACTTCCTCAAATTCACAGTCAAGAATCCAAACTTTCGATCACCTTTCTTCCTTTTGTTGTCCACACACCAGCAGGACTTTGTTTAGTTGGGATGGCAAAAATGGGGTGCTTACAGGAGGGTCGATAGACCCATCGACCCTAGCATCGACCCTAGCATCGACCCTCAGTTGACAGAATGGTTTTTAAATTCTGAATTAATTCTAATTAAATTCTATTGACTTTGTTAGGTCTTCTAGCAATATAATAACAGTATAAAGGTGATTTTAAAGCTTGGAAAAGTATCTTTTAGCAAGCTAAGGTGAGGAACCTTAGCTCCAAACTATTTTTGAGTCCTATGCTATGCTTGATTCTATGTGAATATGTTTGTAATGTGCATACAGCATGCCATCCAATATTTCTATTACTTGTTCATGCATATTTACTTTGTTGTTTATAACATGATGATGATGATGATGATAGGAATAGGCATGTGCTTGTATGTGTGTGGTTGATGTACTTGATGCGGCGAGTATCAGGGGGGGTGTGATGAGAACGTCAATAAACGTTAACCTTTGGCGGGTCTCAGCACTTTAGCTCTATCTCTAACTCAAGTCTTGTGCATTGGCATCGTCGTATCGCCATTACTTTAGCAGAACTATTATGTCGTAGAGTATCAAGGGAGGTGGTCTCGGTCCTTGTAGTCTCTGACTCTATCGGGGGGCCTTAGCTCTATCTCTATGGACATTCTGAGGGATGCTGGGGTGAGGCCTTGGATACACTGTTTGGCATTAGGATTGGTTAGTTGCGAGCCCAGTTTGCAGCCCTCGCCAACAGGGGCTTACGTGTTGGTATGGCACTATATAGCAATAAACGTAACCTTTGTTATATAATGTTCATGATTGGGTGCATGTGAGTTGACGATAAACGTGATCTTCGGGTAACGTCACACACTCGTGTATAGAGGCGGAGTCAATAAACGCGACCTTTGGCTACCTCAACCTTTCTATTGCATATTACAAACTTCAAACCAGACCAAATATATAAATTGATGTGCATGCATATGTAGTGTTGCATTGTTTTGGCTACTCACTGAGCCGTGTTGTGTGCTCACCCCTCGACGTCGAATATTTTTAGTTGATGATGGAGGTTATACGGTTGAAGATTATATAAATGCTTCTGCGTACGGGACGGTAGCGGCGATGGAAGCTGGAGCGGAAGAGGATACACACGACTCCTCTTGCGAGTGTAACTCGTGTGTATTTGATTAGATATTTTTATAGGTTTCTTTCATTGGATTTATAAAGACATGTATTTGGTATTTAAATATTTATGTCTCAGTTGAAAACAGAATAATTTGCTATTAAATTAATGATATCATCTTAGTTGCTCAGTTCATTTTATTATAAATTTCCCGCTAGTGTATATTACTCTGATTATGATTATGGATGTGTGAAAGTTTGGATAACGCGGGGATAGCCAATTAGAGATCTTGGTTGAACCGTTGGTTTGTTAGCGGTTCATCACACCATTCTGGTTAGACCAAAATTGGGGTGTGACAACTTGGTATCAGAGCATCTCAGGCCATGCCCGCCGAACTGACACACATTCAAGACCATTGTGAACTGAGATAGGATAAATTAAAAGCTTTAATACAGACACACTGTAAGCACAAGTGATGATTGAGACCAAATTTAAAAGAGAATAATGTACATATAAAAGGTGGAACCATATATATATACTCACAGAAAGAGAAGATCCAAAAATTATTCTAATAAACAAGCAATATAGGGTATTATCTATAAGTTGGATAGTTATCCAAGTATATAGGGATATAGTACAGTAGCAAGAAGGGAGCTTCTGTAAAGCAGAAAAATTGGAATACCGAGTTGGTACTCACAAGATGTGAAACTCGATGTAGGACAGAGGAAGAAGGAAAATGGCTAGTAATGCCCAAAACCCCTGTAGAAAAAGGTCTCGAGCTAAATCCGAAAGACATGACCAAGTACGATACCAATTGGTAGCATCACTGTACCCCAACACATGTTAGCTATAACACAGTGCCTACCATACAACAAGTTTCAGTAATGCACACCCCAGTGTAGAAGTTTGGTGCGCAACAAGCAGTGTATCAAGGTGGTTAAACTTATCAGCCACCGACGTATGGGATAGTTGCAATGATCCAACCAAGGATTGAGGAATATTTTCTGAAGACGAAGCCTTAAACATTTTCAGTAGAGGATCAAATCTAATTATGGCCATATAACGGGATATGTTTATATAGGATGCGGTGCATTATTGATTTACTCTTATGATTATAGAGGATGCACATACTTAATTTTAATTCTCGTGTCTTGACAGGATACCTTCTTGATTCAACCTGTCAAGTGAAGTTATAGATATTGTTTCTTTAGTATTAGTCCTGATTATGCCAATCTGAACCACTCTCATGATCAACCACATGAACAGAGATATAAACTAAACGAATTAAATGTTTAATCATGTTGAGCGTACATCTTCAGATTTATATCGGATTTACTGATGTATGAAAGCCTTTCCAGATTTACTCGTGTAGTGCCTTGACCAATGGCATTATATATATGATAGAACTGTAACCATGAGGTTAAGAACTGTAAAGCCTCTATTTCCATGTATTTGGACCACCGTGCAACGTAATGATCTTTGGATGCCTGTTGGATTACCACAGATTTACTCCTGATCCTTTAAACCTAGGTTCACTAGATAAAGCATGTATTGCCATTATGCTAAATTGAAGGAAGGAAATGAATTATTTTGGAGGAACATTTTAATTTATACACTCCCTAACCTTTGTTGGTAAGGATGATTAGTGGTAATAGAATTATTGGAAGAAAGATAATTGGATTCAGATTAAATGCCATGACCAATGAACCTCAGATGAAGTAATGGAGGATCTATTTTGCAATTGCTAAATGGATGGATATGAGTCATGTCTATAAAAGAGTGCATGAGAAAAAATGAGAACTACCAAGAGTAGCCAGTAAGGAAATAGACAGCACTCAAGTAGAATTAAAGAGGGTTATATCGGTATGAATTTTGACAAGGTAGAAGATTCCTAAAGGCAAATTTAAGGATGGATACATGGATAAGTCATGGCAGTAATAGTACTCAGTTTAATACAAGGATACTTGAGTTATGCCCAATGTTGAGTGATATGATTAAGAAAAGACCAAAAGAATTTGGATAGCGATATCTCAAAGGTAGTTTTTAGAATCAGGATAGGCCAATTATGAGTTTTCAATTATAATTACAATCATTCGGATTAACTAATGCACCGGCAACGTTCATGGAACTTATGAACTGAGTTTTTCACGATATGTTGGATACGTCAGTTATAGTATTTATTGACGACATATTGGTATATTCCAAGGATAAGAAAACCCATATCAAAAACCTAAACGCAGCCCTACAGCGTTTAAGGAAAGAGAAGCTATATGCCAAATTTTCTAAGTGTGAGTTTTGGCTAAGTGAAGTCACATTCCTAGGCCACGTGGTATCCACAGAAGGAATCAAAGTGGACCCCAAGAAAATCGAGGCTATTGTGAAGTGGGAAGCACCAAAGAGCGTTTCGGAAATTAGAAGTTTTAACGTCTAGCTAGTTATTATCGAAGATTCGTAGAAGACTATTCTCGGATTGCCGTACCTCTCACCAGCTTGACTAAGAAAGGCGAGAAGTTTGTGTGGACCGAAAAATGTGAGAAGAGCTTCCAGACATTGAAGGCCAGATTGATATCCGCTCTGATTTTGACCATTCCCGTTCCAGGACAGACATTTACTTTATACACCGATGCATCGGGAGTGGGATTAGGATGTGTGCTTATTCAAGGAGAGCAAGTGATTGCTTATGCTTCAAGACAGTTAAAGGTACATGAGAAAAATTATCCCACTCATGATCTGGAGCTAGCGGCAATGGAGACATTACCTATACGGGGAGAAATTTCGGATTAAGTCGGACCATAAAAGTTTTACTTATCTATTTAATCAGAAGGAGTTGAACATGAGACAAAGGAGATGGTTGGAACTATTGAAAGACTATAATTGTGATATCCAGTATCATCCGGGAAAAGTGAATGTGGTAGCGGATGCATTGAGCGAAAAACAATGATAAAATCTCAAGGAGAAGTTAGCACGATGCAAAGCAATGTGTACCAACGGAATGGTGTTCAATCACGGCAACGAGCAGTATGTGATAGATACAACGGATGAATCAGCCAATGAAGGGTTTATTCATCGGTTCTCGAATATGTTCGCGGCATTGAAGATTATACCGGATATAGTGGACGAAGTGAAGACAGTTATCAAATCAGATCCTTATTTGAGAACAGTACAAGAAGATATTGAGAAAGGTAGGACCAACCCTGAGTTCACCTTGGATGACGAGAAGGTACTGAAATATAAAGGGAGAATATGTGTACCTGAAACAGAAAGTATGGACATTAGACACCGACTGATGAAGGAAGCCCATACCACCATCTATTCGATACATCCTGGAAGCACAAAAATGTATCATGATCTAAAGAAGCTATATTGGTGGAGGGGAATGAAAGCAGATGTAGCTAAGTTCGTGTCTCAATGCCTAAATTGTCAGAAAGTAAAAACTGAACGACAAAGACCCGCAGGACTGTTACAGCCATTACCAGAACCAGCATGGAAATGGGATTGCATCACTATGGACTTCGTCACAGGACTACCATTGACTCCTCGAGTAGTTGACGCAGTTTGGGTGATTGTGGACCGTCTGACTAAAACAGCTCGCTTCATGCCGATACGACCCCAATATACACTAGAAAGGTTAGCAAAGCTGTATGTGGATAATATTGTTCGGTTACATGGTGTTCCAGAAAGCATTGTGTCCGATAGAGATCCACGATTTACTTCCAAATTTTGGGAAGGACTGCAAAAGGCTATGCGGTACGACATTGAAGTTTAGTACTGCATTCCACCCACAGACAGATGGACAGTCAGAACGTACAATCCAGATTCTAGAAGATATGCTACGAGCATGTGTGATTGATTTCAAAGGATCATGGGATGAAAAGTTACCATTGATCGAGTTTGCCTATAACAACAGCTATCAGGCTACTATACAGATGTCACCTTATGAAACACTGTATGGCAGGAAGTGTCGAACACCTTTGTTGTGGAATGAAGTTGGAGAACATAGTATTGTTGGACCAGAATTTGTTGAAGAGACTTGTCGAGTGGTTGACACCATCAAGGAAAGAGTGAGAACAGCTCAGAACCATCAGAAGCAATATGCAGATACTCGACGAAGAGATCTAGAGTTCGCCATAGGTGATAAAGTATTTTTGAAGGTATCGCCTATGCGAGGATTGAAGAGGTTCGGACAGAAAGGGAAGCTAAGTCCAAGATATGTCGGGCCGTATGAAATTCTAGCTAAGCGTGGGAAAGTAGCTTATCAGTTAGCACTACCACCATCTATGTCAAGTGTGCATGACGTATTTCACATTTCTCTATTGAAGAAGTATGTCAAAGACCCAACGCATGTCTTGACAGTAGATTAGCCGAAATTGAATGATGATTTGACATTCGAAGTAACACCAACAGAAATCACCAGCCAAAGGTTCAACGTCTATGCAACAGAGATATCTACTATGTTAAGGTCATATGGAAAAGTAGAGACATGGAAGAAATTACATGGGAAGAAGAAAATGCTATGCGGAAACAATACCCACACTTATTTGATTCAGAAGGTACGTACAATTTCAAGGACAAAATTTTTATAAGTTGGGGGGAGTTGTAAGACCCGTGTCAATCTAACCCGGTCTTACCACCTTGAACCAGGTTTACCCATCATGGTCGAGTCAAATGGACCAAGGGCGTGAAGGAGATCGAGATCCCAGGTATAAAATCGACCCAAAAACATTTAAAATTAAGGGAGGGTCGCACACCCAGCTAAGCAGGGTCGGACCTCCCAAAACAAAAAGTCAGACCCTCGGTTTTGGAGGGACGGTCGGACAGCTTAAGATCCCATCGACCCTCCCATCGACCCTTGGTTTCTGCCGAATATAGAAATTAGGAAATTTCTATATTTTTCGATTGGGATTCTTTCCAAATCTCAATGGGACTTATTTAGGATGTTCTTAGTCTATTTAAAGGACGTCCCTAAGCCACTTTCACTCCTTTCACAACCCTAATCGAATTGAGAGAAAGAGAGGAGAAGGAAAGAGGAAGAAGAAAGGAAAGGAAGAGAAATTAAGCCAAAAGAGAAGAGTTTCAGAGAAAGATTAACCTTCTCAGGTATGGATACTAATTCTATGAGTTTCTACAGACCTTAGGGTAGTAATTAATAAGAATGTGATCTCGGAGAAACCCAAACCATTAAGCTATCGCAGCAATGGACGCTGGAGTTGAAGATGATACACACGACCCCTCTTGCGAGTGCAACTCGTGTGTATTTGATTAGATATTTTTATAAGTTTCTTTATCTGGATTTATTAAAGACTTGTATTGATATTTACTTATGTCCCGGTTGATACAGAATAATTTTCCATTAAATTATTAATATCATCGTAGTTCTTAGTTCATTTATTTATAAGATTTCCGCTATTGTGTATTTACTCTGATTATGATTATGGATGCGTGTAAGTTTGGATAACGCGGGGATGGCCTATTTGAGATCCTGGTTGAACCGTTGGTTATTTAGCGATTCATCACACCATTCTGAACAGTGCAGAATTGGGGTGTGACAAGACCCATTGACCCTAGCATCGACCCTCAGTTGACAGAATGGTTTTTAAATTCTGAATTAATTCTAATTAAATTCTATCGACTTTGTTAGGTCTTCTAGCAATATAATAACAGTATAAAGGTGATTTTAGGGTTTGGAAAAGTATCTTTTAGCAAGCTAAGGTGAGGAACCTTAACTCCAAACTAAATTGGTTAATAATAAACTGTTTTCTATTTTTGAGTCCTATGCTATGCTTGATTCTATGCGAATATGTTTGTAATGTGCATACAGCATGCCATCCAATATTTCTATTACTTGTTCATGCATATTTACTTTGTTGTTTATAACATGATGATGATGATGATGATAGGAATAGGCATGTGCTTGTATGTGTGTGGTTGATGTGCTTGATGCGAGCGAGTATTAGGGGGGGTGTGATGAGAACGTCAATAAACGTTAACCTTTGGCGGGTCTCAGCACTTTAGCTCTATCTCTAACTCAAGTCTTGTGCATTGACATCGTCGTATCGCCATTACCTTAGCATAACTATTATGTCGTAGAGTATCAGGGGTGGTGGTCTCGGTCCTTGTAGTCTCTGACTCTACCGGGGGGCCTTAGCTCTATCTTTATGGACATTCTGAGGGATGCTGGGGTAAGGCCTTGGATACACTGTTTGGCATTAGGATTGGTTAGTTGCGAGCCCAGTTTGCAGCCCTCGCCAACAGGGGCTTACGTATTGGTATGGCACTATATAGCAATAAACGTAACCTTTGTTATATAATGTTCATGATTGGGTGCATGTGAGTTGATGATAAACGTGATCTTCGGGTAACGTCACACACTCGTGTATAGAGGCGGAGTCAATAAACGCGACCTTTGGCTACCTCAACCTTTCTATTGCATATTGCAAACTTCAAACCAGACCAAAGATATAAATTGATGTGCATGCATATGTAGTGTTGCATGGTTTTGGCTACTCATTGAGCCGTGTTGTGTGCTCACCCCTCGACGTCGAATATTTTTAGTTGATGATGCAGGTTATACGATTGAAGATTATATAAATGCTTCTGCGTACGGGACGGTAGCGGCGATGGAAGCTGGAGCGGAAGAGGATACACACGACTCCTCTTGCGAGTGCAACTCCTGTGTATTTGATTAGATATTTTTATAGGTTTCTTTCATTGGATTTATAAAGACATGTATTTGGTATTTAAATATTTATGTCTCAGTTGAAAATAGAATAATTTGCCATTAAATTAATGATATCATCTTAGTTGCTCAGTTCATTTTATTATAAATTTTCTGCTAGTGTGTATTACTCTGATTATGATTATGGATGTGTGAAAGTTTGGATAACGCAGGGATAGCCTATTAGAGATCTTGGTTGAACCGTTGGTTTGTTAGCGGTTCATCACACCATTCTGGTTAGACCAATATTGGGGTGTGACACCACATCAATATCCTCCATTCGTGGTGCTTCCTTGGTGAGGTCGACCACTGATACTCGATACCCAACTCCTCCTTTCTCGAGGCATTTCCTAGCCTTTAATGCAGAGACGATGAGTTTTTGTTTACGGGGAAGTTTGGTTCATGCGAAACTAAACTCTGTTCCTTCCTTGTCTTTAAATGTCAGCTTCTTTTCTGCACATAATATGTTTACAGAATGCCGAGCTAACCAGTCCATTCCAAAGATGACGTCAAAGTCTGACATCTCAAGTTGAATCAAGGTTGCGTCCAAAGTCTTCTCGTTAATAAGAACTGGACATGATGCATAACCTTTTTCTAATTCCACTATTATTCCCATTGGCGATCGTACAAGCAGTTTGTAGTCTAACGATTTGAGGGGTAGGTTCAGTAGGTTCAGCTTCTTTCCAAATGACACAGATATAAAAGAATGAGTAGCTCTAGAATCAAAGAGTAGTCTAGCGGGTATGCCATTAATAGGTACAATACCTGTGATTTGTTTTAGTTTTAGTCTACATGATCACACAATGTTACACAAAATGAAAGGTTCAGGTTATACCTGTGACCACATCAGGCGATGCAGCAGCATCCTCAGATGTAACAGCATAAACCTTTCCTTGCTGTAGCTGCTTCCTTGGTTTAGGACACTCCCTTGAATAATGTCCTATTTGGTTGCAGTTAAAGCATTTTACTCCTTCATTGTTTTGCTTTTGTTGCGGTTGAGCTGCTAGAGTGGTCTTGGCTATAGCATTGAAGCCTTGAGTACGGAAGGGTTTGAATGTGCTTGTATGGTTAACAATAAACTGTTTTCTGTTTCTTGAGTCCTATGCCATGTTTGATTCTATGCGAATGTGTTTGTAATGTGTATACAGCATGCCATCCAATATTTCTATTACTTGCTCATGCATATTTACTTTATTGGTTATAACATGATGATGATGATGATGATGATAGGAATAGGCATGTGCTTGTATGTGTGTGGTTGATGTACTTGATGCGAGCGAGTATCAGGGGAGGTGTGATGAGAACGTCAATAAACGTTAACCTTTGGTGGGTCTCAGCACTTTAGCTCTATCTCTAACTCAAGTCTTGTGCATTGACATCGTCGTATCGCCATTACCTTAGCATAACTATTATGTCGTAGAGTATCAGGGGTGGTGGTCTCGGTCCTTGTAGTCTCTGACTCTACCGGGGGGCCTTAGCTCTATCTCTATGGGCATTCTGAGGGATGCTGGGGTGAGGCCTTGGATACACTGTTTGGCATTAGGATTGGTTAGTAGCGAGCCCAGTTTGCAAGCCCTCGTTAACAGGGGCTTACGTGTTGGTATAGCATTATATAGCAATAAACGTTAACCTATGTTATATAATGTTATGGTAGGGTGGATGGGGACGAAGATAAACGTTAACCTTCGGGCGGGCTTCCACACCCTGTGTATTGAGGCGGTGTCAATAAACGTTAACCTTTGACCACCCAACCTTTCTATTGCGCATTGCAAACTATAAAGCAGACCAAAGATCTTAATTGACTTTTTGCATGCATATGTACTGTTGCATTGTTTTGGCTACTCACTGAGCCGTGTTGTGTGCTCACCCGTCGACGTCAAATATTTTTAGTTGATGATGCAGGTTACACGGTGGAAGATTATATGAACGCGTCTGCGTACGGGAATATAGCAGCAATGGATGCTGGAGCTGAAGATGATACACATGACCCCTCTTGCGAGTGCAACTCGTGTGTATTTGATTAGATATTTTTATAAGTTTCTTTATTTGGATTTATTAAAGACTTGTATTGATATTTACTTATGTCCCGATTGATACAGAATAATTTTCTATTAAATTATTAATATCATCGTAGTTCTCAGTTCATTTATTTATAAGATTTCCGCTAATGTGTATTTACTCTGATTATGATTGTAGATGCGTGTAAGTTTGGATAACGCGGGGATGGCCTATTTGAGATCCTAGTTGAACCGTTGGTTATTTAGCGGTTCATCACACCATTCTGAACAATGCAGAATTAGGGTGTGAAAACTTGGTATCAGAGCTTCTCAGGCTTTGCCCGCAGAACTGACACCCATTCAAGACCATTGTGAACTGAGATAGAATAAATTAAAAGATTTAATACAAACACACTGAAAGCACAAGTGATGATTGAAACCAAATTAAAAAGAGAATAATGCATCTATTAAAGGGAAAAAAAGTACATACAATGTGTAAGAGAAACAAAACGTATATACATCGCTAAAGCAGAGTACAGTCCACAACCCGGACAGTTACTCTGTAGTACAAGAAAAGTAAAGTAAAATCAGGATGCTGGAGGCGAAGGAGGAGGCGGTGCCTCACGGTCTCTGTCATAGTCCTCAGCATAGACCCTAGTCAACCAGGCCACCTGGGTCTGGGTCGTCTGGAGACTAGCTGTGAGACCGGCTATCCTCTGATCAGTCGCACGCTGCACCTCTAGGAGCTCTCCCATCCGCGCGTCGATGCGTCATCGAGCAGCCAACAGCTCATCCATCCTCGGATCAGATCTGCGCTGAGCATCCCCGATCTCTCGCAAGCATCTCCATCATGGCTAAAGGTGGAAGTGAAGGATCAGCCGAGTGAGAAGGACCAGCCTCAGGTGCAGGAGCCGCCGCAGAAGATGTACCAACTCCAGCCGCATGCGTGGGTGATGGCGGTGGTATCGCATCGACATCCATATACATGCGATCGTCATCGTCGACCAGAGCCCCACGAGCCCTAGCAGCAGCTTCAGCATCAGCCATCTCAACCCGAGTGTGAGGGCGCACCATCGCGTTCCTCTCCTCATCGCTAACCTCCGCATCTCGCAGCCCCATCTTGCAGATAGCCTCCCAATCTAGAGGCGACGAGAAAGTCTTATCCTCACCATAGGGCCATCATAGGGAATGCCCAACAGATCGGCCAGCTGCCGAAAATCAAAGGAGATGTGCACCCCTTTGACGTAACTAGTGATGCGCAACTCCTGACCGTGTTCAACATCATTGTAATTCCCCACCACCTAGAGATTACAATAGAACTGGCGTACCAAGTCGGGACATGTGCACGCGTCGTATGTGATGACAGGGAGCCACCCCATATCACCGAATGCTCCCTCTACATTGAACAAGGCTAGCTCAACCAAGTTCACCATGCGACCCCCTTCCACTTTCTTACGGGCATAGTCAGAATACTGTGCCTCGGCTTCATTTGAATGGAAGCGAAGTGGATCACGCAATCTTGGCACTTTGGTACGGGCCATAGTATCTGCAGAATAAGAAGGAGAAAAGAAACAAGGAGTTAGCAGGATAAAAATCCAAAATTTGATTTAATAACGACGTAAGTTGACCATAAAGTCCCATTTCTCACCATACAAGTGGGCATAAGAACTTACGTAGGTGAAAACATATCCTACAACCCACATGCAGTAGGAAATTTTAACCGACGAAGCTCAATTTGAAGAAATTCAAGAAAAATCGAAAATGTCGACAAATTAGGGTAAAAAGAGAAAATTTTAAGTTTCTCGATAACCAACCGATGAAACTCAAAACTTTTTGAGGGCTTTCGTTCCTCAAGACCCCAATAACAAAAGCCCCCAATAAAAATCGAATTTTTACGGTTGGAAAAAGTTTAATTTGGAAAATACGAGTCAAATGAGCAAAAACCTAGAAATAAAAACCTAAAAACAGGTAAAGTTGGGAAAGTATACCTGTAGAGGTGATGTGGATGTCGAAACTCGGACTAAGAATGATCCACAACAGGGAAGTAGCACTGTAGCAACTCGGAGAGAAGAGGCAAGTCGAAACGGAGGAGGAATAGTGAAAAATGACCCAAAATCGGATCTTAAAAATCTGATTTTTGGTCCGAGGGTCGGACAATTCGACTGACACCATCGACCCTCGGATCGACCCTCCCATCGACCCTCGGCTCTCGAGAATCTGACAGAAAATCGAGGGTCAGACTGAGGGTCGGACACCCATCGACCCTCCCATCGACCCTCAGCTCTCGGGAAGGACAGGTTATTCCCAGGGTCGAATACCCAGGGTCGGACATACCAGCGACCCTCACCATCGACCCTGCATAGAAAAGACAGTATTTTTTTTATAAAATGAGCTAGAAATTGAAATTCTTATCGGTTAGTGTGCCTACATGAGATATAAATGAATTCTAACCTACCTTGATGAATTTTCAGGCACCGACAATCACCGAAAGGAATTATGTCTGGCCGTAGAGTTACCCGACAGACTCAAAATACAGTCCCACCACCACCACCAGTGGAGGAGACTAGTCAAGAGAATAACCATGCACAGGGTCATCCAGAACCAGCAGGCCCTACAAACATGCCACCTCCACCACCGGAGCTAATAACTATGGTTATGAATCTGGCACAACAGCTACAGCAAATGCAACACGCACAAGCTCAAATGCAGGTTGCAATGGGAGGTATGTTTCAAGCCACTTAGGCTGCAACCATGCACACTAGACAAGCTAGTGCAGCACCTGTGGGTAATCACCCAGCTCAACAGACACCTCAACAACCGCCTGCACCAATTCCAGTGCAAGTCCCAGAAGCAGCCCAAGGGAACTATCAGTATCCACCCCCTATGTTTGGGGCATACCAAAATCAACTGGATCACTCCCGGCTAGTGGAGAGATTTTTGAAAATGAAACCGAGAGAATTCAACGGCAAGCCATCAGATCCACTGTGGCCAGCACACTGGATAGACGAAATGGAAAGGAACTTCCTTATGATGACTATCACCGAGGAAGAGAAAGTACTATGCGCCACCTTCATGCTCAAAGGCGACGCACACCATTGGTGGAAATCTACAAAGACGTACTTATTAACCAAGCACGCCCTACTGACATGGGCTATATATAAAGAAGCATTCTTCGAGAAGTATTTCCCAAGAAGCTTCAGAGATTCAATGGAGAAAGAGTTCTTGAGTCTGTACCAGGGGCAGATGACCGTAGACGCATATCAACAACGCTACGAAGAACTGTTTTTCTTCGCACCGCCTAGCATGCAAGAAGAAGATACAAAAACCCGTAGGTTTGTCGCGGGACTAAGAGGAAGCATAAGAGAAAACGTTCTGGGCTTAGAGAAGAAAGATTTACAATGAAGCTGTCCAAATTTCTCGAGTAATTGAATCGAGCCAGAAGGAGAGTTATTTCTCCCAGAACAGAGGCATCAAGAGACCAGCCGGAAACTCCTACAACGGAGGCAATAATAGGACGTATAAACCTTTTCGTCCTCAGATATTTTCCACTGCACCAAAGTCTACTTCCGCAGCTCAACCACAGCCAAAGCCAAATTCTGAAGCCCCGAAGTGTTATAACTGCAACCAACCAGGGCATATGGCAAGAGAGTGCCCAAAACCCAAGAAGCAGTTACATCAAGGACGGGTATATGCTGTTACATCAGAGAATGCAGCCGCATCGCCCGATGTGGTCACAGGTATGACCGAAACTTTTAAGATTATAATTTCATTGATTGAGCACGTAGACTAAGTAAAAACGGATCACAGGTATTGTACCTATCAATGGCGTACCAGCCAGAGTATGCTTTGATTCAGGAGCTACTCATTCATTTATATCTGTGTCGTTTGAAAAGAAGACCAATTTACCCATCAAAACATTAGACTACAAAATACTTGTACGGTCACCGATGGGATTAGAAGTGGAATTAGAGAAAGGTTATGGGCCATGTCCAGTTCTCATTGGCGAGAAAACCTTAGATGCAACTTTAATACAACTTGAGATGGCAGACTTTGACGTCATCTTGGGAATGGACTGGTTAGCTCGGCATTCTGCAAATCTGTTATGCGCCGAGAAGAAGCTAACGTTCAAAGACAAAGAAGGAGCAGAATTCAGTTTCTTGGGAACCAAACTTCCCAGGAGACGCAAGCTCATACTCTCAGCATTAAAGGCTAAGAAATGCCTTGAAAAGGGAGCCATCGGATATCTAGTATCAGTGGTCGACCTAACCAAGGAAGCACCACGAATGGAAGAGATTGACGTCATGCGGGATTACCCAGATGTATTTTCGAAGGAACTACCCGGATTACCGCCCGACCGTGTCACGGAGTTTGTAATAGACCTGATACCTGGAGCCGCACTGGTATCAAAAGCACCTTATAGAATGGCTCCTACTGAACTGAAGGAATTGAAAATGAAATTACAAGAACTACTGGACAAGGGTTATATTAGACGCAGTATATCTCCATGGGGAGCACCGGTGTTGTTCGTAAAGAAGAAGGATGGTAGCGTTCGATTATGCATTGACTATCGAGAGTTGAATAAACTGACCATCAAGAATCGATATCCACTACCCAGGATGGATGACTTGTTCGATCAGTTACAAGGAGCGAAGGTATTTTCAAAGATCGATCTTCGATCAGGCTATCATCAGCTGAAGATTAAAGAAGGTGACTTTCGAAGACAGCTTTCAGGACAAGATACGAACATTATGAGTTCTTAGTGATCTCCTTCGGATTAACTAATGCACCAGCAACATTCATGGAACTTATGAACCGAGTTTTCCACGATATGTTGGATACGTCGGTTATAGTATTTATTGATGACGTATTGGTATATTCCAAGGACAAGGAAACCCATGTCAAGATCCTAAACGCAACCCTACAGCGTTTAAGGAAAGAGAAGTTATACGCCAAATTTTCGAAGTGTGAGTTTTGGCTAAGTGAAGTCTCCTTTCTAGGCCATGTGGTATCTGCAGAAGGAATCAAAGTGGACCCCAGTAAGATCGAGGCTATTGTGAAGTGGGAAGCACCCAAGAGTGTTTCAGAAATTATAAGTTTTCTGGGTCTAGCTGGATATTATCGGAGATTCGTAGAAGACTATTCTCGGATTGCCGTACCTCTCACCAGTTTGACCAAGAAAGGAGAAAAACTTGTATGGACGGATAAGTGTGAAAAGAGTTTTCAAACACTGAAGACCAGATTGATATCCGCCCCAATTTTGACCATTCTCGTTCCAGGACAGACATTTACCTTATACATTGATGCATCGGGATTGGGACTAGGATGTATGCTTATGCAAGGAGAGCAAGTAATTGCGTATGCCTCGAGACAGTTGAAGGTACATGAGAAAAATTACCCCACTCATGATTTGGAGTTAGCGGCAGTAGTACATGCTGTCAAGATATGGAGACACTACCTATACGGAGAGAAATTTAATCAGAAAGAGTTGAATATGAGACAAAGAAGATGGCTGGAACTATTGAAAGACTATGATTGTGATATCGAGTATCATCCGGGAAAAGCGAACGTAGTAGCAGATGCATTGAGCAGAAAAGCAATGATAAAATCTCAAGGAGAAGTTAGCACGACTGCAGCAATGTGTACCAACGGGTTGGTGTTTAATCACGACAACGAACAATATGTGATAGATACAACGGATGAATCAGCTAGCCAAGGATTTATTCATCGATTTTCAAATATGTTCACGGCATTGAAGATTATACCGGATATAGTGGACGAAGTGAAGACAGCTATCAAATCAGATCCTTATCTGAGAACGGTACAAGAAGATATTGAGAAAGGTAGGACCAACCCTGAGTTCACCTTGGACGAAGAAAAAGTATTGAAATACAAAGGAAGAATATGTGTACCCGAAACAGAAAATGTAGACATTAGACACCGACTGATGAAGGAAGCCCCACACCACCATCTACTCGATACATCCTGGAAGCACAAAAATGTATCATGATCTAAAGAAACTGTATTGGTGGAGGGGAATGAAAGCAGATGTATCTAAGTTCGTGTCTCAATGCCTAAATTGTCAAAAAGTAAAGGCAGAACGACAAAGACCCGCAGGACTGTTACAACCATTACCGGAACCAGCATGGAAATGGGACTGCATCACTATGGACTTCGTCACAGGACTACCATTGACTCCTCGAGTAGTTGACGCAGTTTGGGTGATTGTAGATCGTCTGACTAAAACAGCTCGCTTCATACCGATACGACCCCAGTATACACTGGAAATGTTAGCAAAGTTGTATGTGGATAATATTGTTCGGTTACATGGTGTTCCAGAAAGCATTGTGTCCGATAGAGATCCACGATTTACTTCTAAATTTTGGGAAGGACTGCAAAAGGCTATGGGTACAACATTGAAGTTCAGTACTGCATTCCACCCACTGACAGACGAACAGTCAGAGCGTACAATCCAAATTCTAGAAGATATGCTACAAGCATGTGTGATTGATTTCAAAGGATCGTGGGACGAAAAGTTACCATTGATCGAGTTCGCCTATAACAATAGCTATCAGGCTACTATACAGATGTCACCTTATGAAGCACTGTATGGCAGGAAGTGTCGAACTCCCTTGTTTTGGAATGAAGTTGGAGAACGTAGTATTGTTGGACCAGAATTTGTGGAAGAGACTTGTCGAGTGGTCGACATCATCAAGGAGAGAGTGAAAACAGCTCAGAACCGTCAGAAGCAATATGCAGATACTCGACGAAGAGATCTAGAGTTCGTCGTAGGTGATAAAGTATTTTTGAAAGTATCGCCTATGAGAGGATTGTAGAGATTTGGACAGAAAGGAAAATTAAGTCCAAGATATGTCGGGCCATATGAAATTCTAGCTAAGCGTGGAAAAGTAGCTTATCAGTTGGCATTATCACCATCTTTGTCAAGTGTGCACGACGTATTTCACATTTCTCTATTGAAGAAGTATGTCAAAGACCCAACGCATGTCTTGACAGTAGATTTGCCGAAATTGACTGATGATATGACATTTGAAGTAACACCAACAGAAATCACTAGTCAAAAGGTTCAACGTCTACGCAACAAAGATATCTACTATGTTAAGGTCACATGGAAAAGTAGAGACATGGAAGAAGTTACATGGGAAAAAGAGAATGCTATGAGAAAGCAATACCCTCACTTGTTTGATTCAGAAGGTACGTACAATTTCGAGGATGAAATTTTTATAAGTTGGGGGGAGTTGTAAGACCCGTGTCAAACTAACCCGGTCTTACCACCTTGAACCAGGTTTACCCATCATGGTCGAGTCAAGTGGACCAAGGGCGTGATGGAGATCGAGATCCCAGGTATAAAATCATCCCAAAAATACTTAATTTTAGGGAAGGGTCGCATACCCAGCCAAGTAGGGTCGGACCTCCCAAAACAGAATGTCAGACCCTCAAATTTTAAGGGAGGGTTAGACAGCTTAAGACCCTAGGGTCGACGGGATCATCGACCCTCCCATCGACCCTCGGTTTCTGACGAAACTGAAATTAGGAAATTTCCTAATTTTCGATTGGGATTCTTTCCAAATCTCAATGGGACTTATTTAGGATGTTCCTAGTCTATTTAAAGGACGTCCCTAAGCCACTTTCACTCCTTTCACAACCCTAATTGAATTGAGAGAAAGAGAGGAGAAGGAAAAGAGGAAGAAGAGAGGCAAGGAAGAGAACCTAGCAAAAAGGAGAAGAGTTACAGAGAAAGATTAATCTTCTCATGTATGGATACTAATTCTATGAGTTTCTACAGACCTTAGGGTAGTTATTGATGAGAATGTGATCTCGGAGAAACCCAAACCATCCATCCATGGTTAGGTTTTCATGGAAAACCATAGGAGGATGCACGAAAACTATTTAGATGGATTATACATGGTTCTAGACCATGGAATGACTGTTGAATGAATGTAGGAAGCAAGCCATAGGACCCCAAACACGAAGAATAGATTTAAAAGTTGAAATTGGACCAGAGTGCATCGAGGGTCGCACCGAGGGTCAATAGACCATCCGACCCTAGGTGTTTCTGACCATCGATCCTCAGCATTCGGGAAGTTCAGAATGGAGGGAGGGTCGATAGACCCATCGACCCTAGCATCGACCCTAGCATCGACCCTCAGTTGACAGAATGGTTTTAAATTCTGAATTAATTCTAATTAAATTCTATCGACTTTTTTAGGTTTGCTAGCAATATAATAAAGTTATAACGGTGATTTTAAAGCTTGGAAAAGTATTTTATAGCAAGCTAAGGTAAGGAACCTTGACTCCAAACTAAATTGGTTAACAATAAACTGTTTTCTATTTCTTGAGTCCTATGCCATGTTTGATTCTATGCGAATGTGTTTGTAATGTGCATACAGCATGCCATCCAATATTTTTATTACTTGTTCATGCATATTTACTTTATTGTTTATAACATGATGATGATGATGATGATAGGAATAGGCATGTGTTTGTATGTGTGTGGTTGATGTACTTGATGCGAGCGAGTATCAGGGGAGGTGTGATGACAACGTCAATAAACGTTAACCTTTAGCGGGTCTCAGCACTTTAGCTCTATCTCTAACTCAAGTCTTGTGCATTGACATCGTCGTATCGCCATTACCTTAGTAGAACTATTATGTCGTAGAGTATCAGGGGAGGTGGTTTCGGTCCTTGTAGTCTCTGACTCCACCGGGGGGCCTTAGCTCTATCTCTATGGGCATTCTGAGGGATGCTGGGGTGAGGCCTTGGATACACTGTTTGGCATTAGGATTGGTTAGTAGCGAGCCCAGTTGGCAAGCCCTCGCTAACAGGGGCTTACGTGTTGGTATAGCATTATATAGCAATAAACGTTAATCTTTGTTGTATAATGTTATGGTAGGGTGGATGGGGAAGACGATAAACGTTAACCTTCGGGCGGGCTTCCACACCCTGTGTATAGAGGCGGTGTCAATAAACGTTAACCTTTGACCACCCAACCTTTCTATTGCGCATTGCAAACTATAAACCAGACCAAAGATATAAATTGACTTTTTGCATGCATATGTACTGTTGCATTGTTTTGGTTACTCACTGAGCCGTGTTATGTGCTCACCCCTCGACGTCAAATATTTTTAGTTGATGATGCAGGTTACACGGTGGAAGATTATATGAACGCTTCTACGTACGGGAATATAGCAGCAATGGACGCTGGTGCTGAAGATGATACACACGACCCCTCTTGCGAGTGCAACTCGTGTGTATTTGATTAGATATTTTTATAAGTTTCTTTATTTAGATTTATTAAAGACTTGTATTGATATTTACTTATGTCCTGGTTGATACAGAATAATTTTCTATTAAATTATTAATATCATCGTAGTTCTCAGTTCATTTATTTATAAGATTTCCCCTATTGTGTATTTACTCTGATTATGATTGTGGATGCGTGTAAGTTTGGATAACGCGGGGATGGCCTATTTGAGATCCTGGTTGAACCATTGGTTATTTAGCGGTTCATCACACCATTCTGAACAGTGCAGAATTGGGGTGTGACAAGACCCATCGACCCTAGCATCGACCCTAGCATCGACCCTCAGTTGACAGAATGGTTTTTAAATTCCGAATTAATTCTAATTAAATTCTATCGACTTTGTTAGGTCTTCTAGCAATATAATAACAGTATAAAGGTGATTTTAAAGCTTGGAAAAGTATCTTTTAGCAAGCTAGGGTGAGGAACCTTAACTCCAAACTAAATTGGTTAATAATAAACTGTTTTCTATTTTTGAGTCCTATGCTATGCTTGATTCTATGCGAATATGTTTGTAATGTGCATACAGCATGCCATCCAGTATTTCTATTACTTGTTCATGCATATTTACTTTGTTGTTTATAACATGATGATGATGATGATGAGAGGAATAGGCATGTGCTTGTATGTGTGTGGTTGATGTGCTTGATGCGAGCGAGTATCAGGGGGGGTGTGATGAGAACGTCAATAAACGTTAACCTTTGGCGGGTCTCAGCACTTAAGCTCTATCTCTAACTCAAGTCTTGTGCATTGGCATCGTCGTATCGCCATTACTTTAGCAGAACTATTATGTCGTAGAGTATCAGGGGAGGTGGTCTTGGTCCTTGTAGTCTCTGACTCTACCGGGGGGCCTTAGCTCTATCTTTATGGACATTCTGAGGGATCTTGGGGTAAGGCCTTGGATACACTTGTTTGGCATTAGGATTGGTTAGTTGCGAGCCCAGTTTGCAGCCCTCGCCAACAGGGGCTTACGTGTTGGTTTGGCACTATATAGCAATAAACGTAACCTTTGTTATATAATGTTCATGATTGGGTGCATGTGAGTTGACGATAAACGTGATCTTCGGGTAACGACACACACTCGTGTATAGAGGCGGAGTCAATAAACGCGACCTTTGGCTACCTCAACCTTTCTATTGCATATTGCAAACTTCAAACCAGACCAAAGATATAAATTGATGTGCATGCATATGTAGTGTTTCATTGTTTTGGCTACTCATTGAGCCGTGTTGTGTGCTCACCCCTCGACGTCGAATATTTTTAGTTGATGATGCAGGTTATACGGTTGAAGATTATATAAATGCTTCTGCGTACGGGACGGTAGCGGCGATGGAAGCTGGAGCGGAAGAGGATACACACGACTCCTCTTGCGAGTGCAACTCCTGTGTATTTGATTAGATATTTTTATAGGTTTCTTTCATTGGATTTATAAAGACATGTATTTGGTATTTAAATATTTATGTCTCAGTTGAAAATAGAATAATTTGCATTAAATTAATGATATCATCTTAGTTGCTCAGTTCATTTTATTATAAATTTTCTGCTAGTGTGTATTACTCTGATTATGATTATGGATGTGTGAAAGTTTGGATAACGTGGGGATAGCCTATTAGAGATCCTAGTTGAACCGTTGGTTTGTTAACGGTTCATCACACCATTCTGGTTAGACCAAAATTGGGGTGTGACACCACATCAATATCCTCCATTCGTGGTGCTTCCTTGGTGAGGTCGACCACTGATACTCGATACCCAACTCCTCCTTTCTCGAGGCATTTCCTAGCCTTTAATGCAGAGAGGATGAGTTTTTGTTTACGGGGAAGTTTGGTTCATGCGAAACTAATCTCTGTTCCTTCCTTGTCTTTAAATGTCAGCTTCTTTTCTGCACATAATATGTTTACAGAATGCCGAGCTAACCAGTCCATTCCAAAGATGACGTCAAAGTCTGACGTCAAAGTCTGACATCTCAAGTTGAATCAAGGTTGCATCCGAAGTCTTCTCGTTAATAAGAACTGGACATGCTGCATAACCTTTTTCTAATTCCACTATTAATCCCATTGGCGATCGTACAAGCAGTTTGTAGTCTAACGATTTGAGGGGTAGGTTCAGTAGGTTCAGCTTCTTTCCAAATGACACAGATATAAAAGAATGAGTAGCTCTAGAATCAAAGAGTAGTCTAGCGGGTATGCCATTAATAGGTACAATACCTGTGATTTGTTTTAGTTTTAGTCTACATGATCACACAATGTTGCACAAAATGAAAGGTTCAGGTTATACCTGTGACCACATCAGGCGATGCGACAACATCCTCAGATGTAACAGCATAAACCGTTCCTTGCTGTAGCTGCTTCCTTGGTTTAGGACACTCCCTTGAATAATGTCCTATTTGGTTGCAGTTAAAGCATTTTACTCCTTCATTGTTTTGCTTTTGTTGCGGTTGAGCTACTGGAGTGGTCTTGGCTATGGCATTGAAGCCTTGAGTATGGAAGGGTTTGAATGTCTTTGTATTCCCTCCATTATAAGAATTCCCATTTGGCCTCTTGATACCTCTATTCTGAGCGAAATAGCTCTCTTTCTGGCTCGACTCTATTACTCGAGCAATTTGTACTGCTTCGTTGTAAACTTTCTTTTCCAAGCCCAGACCATGCTCACGGATGCTTCCCCTGAGTCCCATGACGAACCTTCGGGTCTTAGTATTTTCCTCTTGCATGCTTGTGGATGCATAGAAAAACAGCTCCTCATAACGCTGTTGGTATGCATCCACGGTCATTTGCCCCTGATATAAACTCATGAACTCTCTCTCCATAGAATCTTTGAAACTTCTGGGGAAGTACTTCTCAAAGAATGCCTCTTTATATATATCCCAGGTCAATTGGGTGTGCTTTGTTAACTGATAAGTCCGTAGACTTCCACCAGTGGTGTGCATCGCCCGTTCAACATGAAGGTCGCACACAACACATTCTCTTCCTCATTCACTGTCATCATCATAAAATTTATTTCCATTTCGTCAATCCAGTGTGCTGGCCACAAAGGGTCTGCTGGCTTATCATTATATTCTTTGGGCTTCATCTTCAGAAAACGCTCGATCAGTCGGGAGTGGTCCAATTGATACGGAGCATAGGCCCCTTACATAGGTGGTTGAAACTGGTAACTGCCTTGAGCTACCTCGGGATTCTGTACTTGGGCCTGCATGACTGGTGTCTGAGGTGAATGGGGTACCGTGTTACTTCCCCCTGGTATTGTGCTAGCTTGTCTTGCTGGCATAGGTGTCGTATGTGCAGCTGGAAAAATCATGCCTATAGCAGTCTGCATATTGGCTTGCACCTGCTGTATTTGCTGTAACTGTTGAGCCAGGTTCAATACTGCTGTAGCCAGATCTGTAGGTGGGGCTGGCAAGTTTGTAGGATTTTTCTGGCCACTAGCTACTGGTGGTGTCGTATTCAGATTCTCCTGTGCTTTAGGATTTATATGGCTGTCTTCCTCCACAGGTGGTGGTGGTGGAATTGGGTTACGACTTTGTCTGGTCACTCTTCGCCCAGCCATAATGTCTGTAAACAATCATAGCACATGTGAGGCAATCAATATAAGTTGTTCTCAAGTAAAAAATCCAACTAATCAATATAAATTTCAAAATTTTCAGATCTTTTTGACAAAATACTGTATTTTCGATCGTAGGGTCAATGGTAGGGTCGGCCCTTATAAGACCCTAGGGTATGCGACCTTGAGAAACACTGTCAGCTTACCAAGAGCCTAGGGTCGATGGTAGGGTCAGTATATGTCCGACCCTAGGTCCAACCCCTAGTTCTCTGTCAGATCACCGAGAGGCTAGGATCGATGGTAGGGTCGGTAATTGTCCGACCGTAGGTCCGACCCCTAGTTCTCTGTCAGATCACCGAGAGGCTAGGGTCGATGGTAGGGTCTAACGTAGGGTCACATTTTTTGGTCGAATTCTACGACCCTACGATCCAGAATCAGGTTTTCAAACCCGATTTTGGATTCATTTCCCATTCCTTCTCTTTTCTTCCAACTCAACTCATTTCCCTGAGTTGCTACAGTATTGACCCCTAGTGTTTGGTGATCATTCCTTTCGTTCGTGACTTCCGCTCCTTCTCTTCAGGTAAGCTCTCTATTGTTTCTCATTTTTAAGCTTTCCAAACTAGGTTTTTCACCCATTTACATCGTTTTCTTCAAATTAAACTTTTTAATCGTAAAAATTTAATTTTTACTGGGGACTTTTGCTATTGGTCACCCACTGGACGAAAGCCCTAAAAAATATTCTAGTTTCATCGGTTGGTTATCGAGGAACTTGAAAATTTTTTATTTTGACCTAATTTTTGAGATTTTTCAAATTTATTGGAATTTCTTCAAATTCGATCTTTCTAAATTAAATTTCCCACTGTATGAGCCTTGCAGGATGGTTTAGAACCTATGTAGGTCCTCCTGCCCAAGTGTTTGGGTGAAAAGTGAGGCTTTTGAGCAATTTATGCCGTTATAATGCCAAAGTTTTTGGGGTTTTCACCTTTACTGATCTATTATCTATTTTTCTTTGTTTTGGAAGATAATATGGCTCGTACCAAGGTGCCTAGAGCTCATGATCCAGTTCGTTTCTGCTCCAACGAGGCCAAAGCTCAGTATGCTCGCTATGAGCGTAAGAAGGTAGAGGGGGGTCGCTGTGTGGACTTGGCTAGTCTAGCCTTGTTCAATGTGGAGGGCGCATTTGGTGACATGGGCTGGTTCCCTGTGATTACCTATGACGCTTGTACCCATCTGGATTTGGTCAGACAGTTCTATTGCAATCTCCAGGTAGTGGGGGATCGCAATGACACAGAGAGGGGTAGGGAGCTCAGGATCAAGAGCTACATCAAAGGGGTAGAGGTTTCCTTTGACTGCCAGCTGATCTTTTGGGCATATCAAATGACAGCCCTTTGGTGTACTGTTCTCCCAGGGAGCGCCAAATCCTTTCCTTGGAGATGCGTGCTGAGATTGATAGTCAGCTCATTAGAGACGATCGCTGGGAGATGAAAGCGATCAATCTACGTCCAGAGCCTCGGGTGTACTGCAAGATCATCCAGCATGACCTGATACTGCAGAGTGGACACTATGAGAGGATCTCCCAGTTGACTCAGTATGTCCTCTACTGCATTTGCACTAGGTAGCCTGTCTGCCTACCTTATATTATCCTCAACACGATGATCCGTGCTATATTCCCTGGTCAGATAGGAAACCTGCCCTATGGACGTCTGATCACTACTCTGCTCACCCGCTTAGGCATTGATTTAGTGGATGAGAGGATTCAGGAGAAGACCTTCTCATCGGTGCTGGACTAGGAGGCCATCTGTGGGATGGGTATACGGGATGCTCAGGTCAGTGATGATGAGAGGAACGCTTTGGTGCGTCCTCATACTCTGGTAGAGGTAGCGAACACTAAAGCTGCAGCAGCTGCAGCAGACGGAGCAGGGGTTCAAGGAGGTGATGCTGAGGATGAGGATCGTATGTACATGGATGTAGACTCCATTCCTCCTCCATCACCTCTACATTCTATTGGAGCTGGTCCATATCGGACTCCTTCATGCATGGCTGGTCCTTCACGCCCACCATTTATGATATGATGGGATTACTATGTGAGATCAGAGAGGCTCAGCACATGACAGACTTGAGAGTAGGAGAGCTTCTTGATACTCAGTGCACGACAGATAGGAGAGTGGGTGAGCTTCTAGAAGCTCAGCGTGCGCCTGATCAGCGGATGGCCGAGTTGACAGCTAGTCTCCAGACGACCCAGACTCAGGTAGCCTGGTTGACTAGAGTATATGCTGAGGACTACGACAGAGATCGCGAGGCACCTCCTCCTCCATCGCCTCCAGCTCCATGATATATATTTTGTTTTATCTTTTTCTTTTGTACTACAGAGTAACTGTCCGGGTTGTGGACTGTACTCTGCTTTAGCGATGTATATACGTTTTATTTCTCTCACTCATTGTATGTAACTTGTTTCTCTTTTTAATAGATGTATTATTGTCTTTTTAATTTGGTTTCAATCATCACTTGTGCTTACAGTGTGTTTGTATTAAAGCTTTTAATTTATCCTATCTTAGTTCACAATGGTCTTGAATGTGTGTCAGTTCGGCGGGCAAAGCCTGAGAAGCTCTGATACCAAGTTGTCACACCCCAATTCCACACTGTTTAGAATGGTGTGATGAACCTCTAAATAACCAACGGTTCAATCAGAATCTCTAATAGGCCATCCCCGCGTTATCCAAACTTTACACACATCCACAATCATAATCAGAGTAAATACACAATAACAGAAATCTTATAAATAAATGAACTAAGAACTAAGATGATATTAATAATTTAATAGCAAATTATTCTGTATCAACCGAGACATAAGTAAATATCAATACAAGTCTTTAATCAATCCAAATAAAAGAAATCTATAAAAATATCTAATCAAATACACACGAGTTGCACTCGCAAGAGGAGTCGTGTGTATCATCTTCAGCTCCAGCGTCCATTGCTGCTATATTACTGTACGCAGACGCGTTCATATAATCTTCAACTGTGTAACCTGCATCATCAACTAAAAATATTCGACGTCGATGGGTGAGCACATAACACGGCTCAGTGAGTAGCCAAAACAATGCAACAATACATATGCATGTAAAAAGTCAATTTATATCTTTGGTCTGGTTTATAGTTTGCAATGTGCAATAGAAAGGTTGGGTGGTCAAAGGTTAACGTTTATTGACACCGCCTCTATACACAGGGTGTGGAAGCCCGCCCGAAGGTTAACGTTTATCGTCGTCCCCATCCACCCTACCATAACATTATACAACAAAGGTTAACGTTTATTGCTATATAATGCTATACTAACACGTAAGCCCCTGTTAGCGAGGGCTTGCAAACTAGGCTCGCTGCTAACCAATCCTAATGCCAAACAGTGTATCCAAGGCCTCACCCCAGCATCCCTCAGAATGCCCATAGAGATAGAGTTAAGGCCCCCCGATAGAGTCAGAGACTACAAGGACCGAGACCACCTCCCCTGATACTCTACGACATAATAATTCCACTAAGGTAATGGCGATACGACGATGTCAATGTACAAGACTTGAGTTAGAGATAGAGCTAAAGTGCTGAGACCCGCCAAAGGTTAACGTTTATTGACGTTCCCCTCACACCTCCCCTGATACTCGCTCGCATCAAATTCATCAACCACACACATACAAGAACCTATCATCATCATCATCATCATGTTATAAACAATAAAGTAAATATGCATGAACAAGTAATAGAAATATTGGATGGCATGCTGTATGCACATTACAAACATATTCGCATAGAATCAAACATGGCATAGGACTCAAGAATAGAAAACAGTTTATTATTAATCAATTTAGTTTGGAGTTAAGGTTCCTCACCTTAGCTTGCTAAAAGATATTTTTTCAAGCTTTAGGATCACCGTTATAACGTTATTATATTGCTAGCAAACCTAACCAAGTCGATAGAATTTTATTAGAATTAATTCGGAATTTAAAACCATTCTGTCAACTGAGGGTCGATGCTAGGGTCGATGCTAGGGTCGATGGGTCTATCGACCCTCCCTCCATTCTGGACTTCCCGAATGCTGAGGGTCGATGGTCAGAAACACCTAGGGTCGGATGGTCATCGACCCTCGGTGCGACCCTTGGTGTACTTTGGTCCAATTTCCATTTTTTAATCCATTCTTCGTGTTTGGGGTCCTATGGCTTGCTTCCTACATTCATTCAATAGTCATTCCATGGTCTAGAACCATGTATAATCCATCTAAATAGTTTTCGTGCATCCTCCTATGGTTTTCCATGAAAACCTAACCATGGATGGATGGTTTGGGTTTCTCCGAGATCCTACAGTCAACCATATCTAATCTAAGGTCTGTAGAAACTCATGGAATTAGTATCCATACCTGAGAAGATTAATCTTTCTCTGTAACTCTTCTCCTTTTTGCTAAGTCTTCCTCCTTGTCTCCTTTCTTCCTCTTTTCCTTCTTCTCTCTTTCTCTCAATTCAATTAGGGTTGTGAAAGGAGTGAAAGTGGCTTAGGGACGTCCTTTAAATAGACTAGGAACATCCTAAATAAGTCCCATTGAGATTTGGAAAGAATCCCACTCAAAAATTAGGAAATTTCCTAATTTCTATATTCGTCAGAAACCGAGGGTCGATGATCCCGTCGACCCTAGGGTTTTAAGCTGTCCGACCCTCCCTTAAAATCTGAGGGTCTGACATTCTGTTTTGGGAGGTCCGACCCTACATGGCTGGGTATGCGACCCTCCCCTAAAATTAAGTATTTTTGGGTCGATTTTATACCTGGGATCTCGATCTCCATCACGCCCTTGGTCCACTTGACTCGACCATGATGGGTAAACCTGGTTCAAGGTGGTAAGACCGGGTTAGTTTGACACGGGTCTTACAATTATGGAACTTAAAATTAGAAATTTAGAACTATTTAGATGTCAGCTTAATAATTTGGTATTTGGATTTTAAGACTTCCACTATTTACTTTCTTAATTTTGATAATTGGCTTACTTGAGATATTTTATTTTATTGGATAATTCTTGTCAGTATTTGATGAGGATCGTTAGTTGGTTATACCATGACATATGATCCCAGAAGGGGATTTCTAATGCCATAATAGGATGAGGAGATCCTATTGCATTCCATAGTACCGATATGTCAGGAACGGGGTGTGACAGGGTTGGAGCCCTAGATGGGGGTTTACTTGTAGAAGTTGTTTAATGGCCTGAGGTTATACATTCTGCTTCTACCCTTGCTCACTATATGAAAATTGGTTGGGGACCTTAGGCATGACCGAAAGCACAGGACGAATATCAATATGATACCAAGTAGAAACAATAGTGTAAAACCTGCACCCACTAACCCGGTCAAACCGTGTCATGTCCAGTCATCCGATCATAGCTGGATCAAGTGGATCGACCATTTGAAGAATAAGACCAGGTATGAAAATCGACCCAAAACACTTAAAATCAAGTGTATGGTCGACTACCTGGGTAGGTATGGCGGACCATATAGTAGGAAATAAAGACCACTGATTAATAGCCATACGGTCGATGTTTTCAAGCGTATGGTCGAAGAATTTTGCAACCGTATGTCTGACCGTAGGATCCCAAACAAGACTCCAAGTTTGGAAACTTTCCAAATAAAAGAAAGATCTCTTTCCTATTGTTGGAGAGCCTTATATGGAGAGTTTTTCCCTATATAAAGAACGTTTCTCAACCCTTTTTCACTCTTTTAGAACATCATCAAACCCTAGAGGAAGAGAAGGAAGTGAAGGAGAAGGAGATAAGACTAAGGAGAAGGCTGAGAGAAGAGTTCTACAGACTCTTTGCAACAAGTAAGGTATGAACCTTGTCTCTGTAGCCTTAGAACATTAAGAGTGGGAATTTCTAGTGTAAATTATAATACCAAACCTAGTGTATGGATTCAAATTTGTGATTCTCTGAGCACATCTCAAGAAGGGACCATGGAGAATGGGTTAGAGTAATTAGTTGGCAAAACTAAGAAATTTGCCCTTAAAATGATCATTAGGAAGGACCCTATTGAAGAGCCAAGAGGAAGAATTTGCATTAAAAGTAGAATTTGGTCAGAAAACCATGTGGACGTAGCTACATTCCACCATAGCATGGCTAGAGTATTGACCATAGCCATTCGGGAAGAATTCATGAACCATATGGTCACCGGTATGGTCGCATTTAGTGCGATCGTAGGGTATCGATAGTACGTGGTAAGATCGAGACAGTATGAGACCATAGGATCAATCAGTGACCTGTTTTGATTTTTGATTATTGTAACACCTTACACAAGTATCCTAACTTAAATTCATACAACTTCTATGTTACTAAATTAATTCAAGAGAGTTACAAGGTGTGGAAGGAGATCGAGTACTGTTAACAAGTGAGGGAACAAGACCTAAACTAATTGGATAATAACAAACTTATTTCTCCAATGAAATGCTTGATTCTATGTTTATATGCTTGTACTGTGCATCTCACATGTCATCTAATATTTATGTTCTTACTGCTTATGCATATTTATTCCATGTCTATTTATAACATGATGATCATGATGCTAGGAATAGGCATGTGATTGTGTATTTGTGGTTAGTGTGCTTGGTGAGAGTGGAGCATTAGAAGGAGGACATGACATTGTGGTTCATCTTGGTCACAAGACTCTAGCTCTATCTCTACTCAAGTCTTATCCATTAACATCATCATATTGCCATTACCTTAGTAGAACTATTACGTGGTAGGACATCAGGGGAGGTGGTCTCAGACTGTGTGGTCTTTAGTGTGTGAACATTCATTGTATTGTTTTGTTTTACTCACTGAGCCGCGATGTGTGCTCACCCTTTCTTCGTCGAATATCTTTAGTTGATGATGTAGGTCCTACTGTAGAAGAGTACATAAATGCGCCGTCATATGGATACATGGCACCTATGGAAATAGAAGCTATTGAAGATGTGCATGATCCTTTATGCGAGTGCAATCAATGCATCTTTGATTAGTTTAGTTATATTTTAGTTAATGAACATGTAATTGATTATTTTATTTTATGTCTTGAGGTACTTGGAGATAACTGGATTAAATATTTATTTACTACTATTAGATACTCAGTCCATTAATTATAAAGACTTTCGTTTATTTATTTATTATCTCCGATTATTATCGTAGAATGTGTGTGTGGTTTGATATGCTGGGTACTACTTAAATGAGATCCTATTTAAACCATTGGTTTATTGATGGTTCATCAGATTATTCTGGTTAGTCCAGAATCGGGGTGTGATAATTAACCCTGAGACCTGATATTAAAATTACGTTTCATTTCATTGTGTAAAGCATGCATGTGATAAAAGATTTCTCATTGAGCTAGGATGGGAACTCACCCTCGTATCGATACTTCTTTTCAAATTCTATTGCGGGTGACTACTCTGATGTAAGTTTCATGGAGTCTCATTTATCGACTGTTATCACTAGGACCAATGATGTTGATGGAGAGCACGGTGAGGGCTGCACTAGTAGCGACTACGTCTACGCATGATGTAGCCCTCCCTGTACTCTTTTTCTTCTTACATATGATTTTTTTATGGGTAGGAGAAGAGGCTTATCAAAACAATATCATAAATTTACTCATTTGGTTTGGCTACATGTATATTGAATATTATATTATTTTGGTGGAAAACGATGATTGTAATTCATAACAAACATATTATCATTATGTTATCACCTTAGTCGCATCTGTTATTTATTAATGCTTCCACTATTGTTATTATTTAATTCTTGATTATTAGATATTGCTTGTGTAGACTGTGGGATTCATATGATAGAATATTATGGCTAGCGATCTTGGATGGATTCAGGTTGCCACAAGAGTTGACCTGGATATCACTCCTGATTCCCTAGAATGGACTGTAACAGTGATGCTCCCCTTTCTCAAATAGTATAAATGGGAAGGTAAGTTGACTAGTGGAATATAGTCATCTCCTCAAGTTTCACATTATGGACCTGGGATGAGTCGAAGACAGGGACCGTGACACTGGACCTATAGATGTGGGACATTGATTCACTATTAGGGAGGCTTCATTCAACTTTTTGGGGTGACCTATGTAACCTGGAAGTGCCGGTTTTACTATCCATGAGTTGGCACATACAGTTATCATACTTGGCCATAATTATAATATCATGCATTTGTGTGTTACATATTTGATTTCCTTACTAAGCTCGCTAGTTGAGCTTACCCTTGTGCGCATAAATAGTTTAGAAGATGTAGGTCTAACATTCGATGCATTGGCTAATGCTTCAAGGTGCTATCCATCTGGTGTGGATGATGTTTATAGTGATCTTGGAGAGGAAACTCACGATCCCACTTACAAGTGTGACGATTCCATTTATGCCTAGGCTTAGCCATTCATCCTTTTTATTCCTAGCTCTTGGATTACTTATATTGGGGGGACGTGTTGTCTCGGGTTAAGTCAAAATAATGTTTTAGATACTTTAGATTTGGAATAATGTCTAGAACACTTAATTTTTTAGATTTTTAGATGTCAGCTATATACATAAGTCTTCTGCTTAATTTGCGGTAGTAATTTATATAATTTCTTTAATTACTTTGATGATTAACTCGTGTGGGTTTGATGTGTGGATTTGTAGTTGGGTGTACTATGACATGTGATCTTGGTGGGGATGTCTTTGCTTACAGGAAGTCTGGTTACACTCTGTTGTTTCGACATATCGGGCACAGGGTGTGACAAGGGTATACTAAAGGAGGCAGGAATATCATTGACTTGGAACTCAGTCTTAAATTCTGCCGGCCCTACTTGAATTGGTATGGAAAAAAACACCCAGAACAGCCTTTGTGGTATTATCATATGCTTTGATGGTCATATTTGAGGGTTTCAACTCTATCCCACTAAATCCCAGATGTTCAAAAGTACGGAAGGGGAACACATTCAATGCTGACACATTATCAATCAAAACTTAAAAGATACTTTTTGCCTCTGCATCCAATGGTAATGTGTAAAGCTTGCATGTGGTTCTTACCTTCTTTGGGGAGATCGAGGTCTCTGAAGACTATTGAATTGACTACATATTTGCCTCCCACTAATATTGGTAGTTCCCCAGTGTCCATTGAGTTCGGGACTTATATACTTGCTAATGATTTTAACACTTCTCTATAGACCTTGGTAGCCATCATGATCTCCCAAACGGACACATTGGTTTGGGTCCTTTGAAATTGCATCAGGTCCGGATTCGAAGGTTCAGGTTTACTAACTGGCCCTTGCCCTTCTCCCTCATGAGTTGAGTTGGATCGTTGACTATTAGGTGAGCAAGTTTAAAGTTATTCTCAATTCTTATTTCTACTATTTTTGGTTTGTTCTTTGAGAATATGAACTTCATCACAAGGAAACGGTTGGCCACTTGATCTACTTCAGGTTCTTCATTTGATAGATAAATGGTGAATGGTTCTCCCTGCTCTATTCTATTATTGAGTATGACAGGCCTTTCAAAAAGTAAAACCCATATTCTCCTTCTTCCACTTACAGGTTGGATATGACATTTATCTCGTCATCGAATATGACCAAGGCATTGTCTTCTGCTGAAGGTGCCTTTGTTGTAGGGTCAAAGTCTGAAAGTATGTCACCCCATTCTATGAAGTTAACATTATGGTTTCGAGAAAGATTCCTTGCCATTGATACTTGTAAGACCCGCACTCCGTAAACTCGGTCTAAACCTTGGTTTTGTGTCGTAGCAGGTCTTCCGATCATCACCGGGCCAGACGGGACGAGCGGATGACAAACAGGTACGAA
>CM053270.1:79186250-79224417 GCA_028583415.1 Protea cynaroides | reverse complement strand
GGACTCTCTCATATATGATGTGTTTTTGGTTTATTTGTTTTCTTTGTGAACTAGGACTCTAACTCTTTATGTCCTTAGTATTTAAGTCTCTCTAGGATTCCTAGTCCCTTTTAATTTGTAACCTCTTTCTTATAAATAAAAACTGGACAGTGGGAGAATCATTACTCTCACCTTTCTTCTGATTCAACATGGTATCAGAGCCACTATCGTCCCTTTGTTCTGGGCGGTACCCTCAACCCCACATAAACCCATCGATCTCCCTCACCTCCCCTCCTTTTCCCCTGAAACTCTGAAGGAGAGTTCCCTAACCCTAGGCGACTTGAATCCCAAGTTCTTACCTGGTGAAACCATCTATGCTGCAAGAACCAAGCCTCGAAGCACTGCTGAACCTGCAACTACCGCCTGGTCATATTCCTAGAACTCGATATGATCCCTTTGGCTTCATATTTGACTGAATATGATATGCAATCAGTAGGTATATGAGTTAGCAATCTTCCCTCAAAGTTTCAGCTCCAACCGACCTGATTTGAGGAAGTTCTTCCTTCAACCAACTCTGGTTTCCGCTGGCTGCTTTGTTTTTTTTCTGTCGTGAGGATGAAGACTGCTTAATTGTTTTGAAAGGGTAAAGCTATATTATAACTGTCTTTCCAGATTTGCCCTTAAATAAATAATGTGTTTCCAGTTTTATCCTAAGGGATCCTAAAGGTCTGTTTGTTTCCTCCACAGTTGTTAAACTCTGATTATTTATAATTCTGCCACTTATAGTATGCTTCACTGGTTGAGTTTTTGACTTATTAACGTTTCTGCCACAAGGGCCTGTTTGGTTATGTAAGGGAAAACTCCAACATTATTCTTGATTGTTTTGTTTGAAATTATTTTTACATAACAAAATCAAGATTATTTCTTCTTGTGATTACAATGTCTTCTGATATAACATCTGCTGGAATGGATTTTTATAAGATGGAAAATCTCACCATTCCAACAAATACCACAAAACTTGATGGTGATAACTATCTAATGTGGTCTCGTGCCACACAACTTTCTATCACTGCTCGAGGATTATCTTGCAACTTTGCCATAGCCGAGGGATACCTCTTATTGGATCTTGCTGCACGGATCCGGAAGTGCGCAAAGGACACATATTCCCGGGTTGGGAATGATGCCTTAATTTATGCTCTGCAAAAAAAGGTTCATGAAACTACTCAAAAAGAGTTGACGATATCTCAATATTATACTCGGTTGAGGGAGTCATTGGCGGGCCATTGACTTTTATGACTCCATACATGCCAAGTGTGAAGAAGATGTTACATTGTTTAAGAAACGGGAAGAAAAGTACAGAGTCTATACCTTTACGGCGGGATTGAATGTTGAGCTTGATCCTATTCGCTCACAAAATCCTCGTTAAGGATCCTTTCCCTACTCTAGAGCGGGCATATGCTATGGTTCAACTTGAAGACCAAAGGAGAGCTACTATGTTATTACCCTCGGTTCTCGATAGGTGCGCTCTCCGGACATCTACTACACCTCCTAAGGGCCTCCGCAACATCCCGAGATACAATAAAATGTGAGCATTGTGGTAAACTACGGCACACTAAAGATACATGCTTTGGAAACTCCATGGGAAACCAGCGGACTTTGAAGCCAAGCGGCGTGATAAACTTAAGCAAAAAATAAGTCTTTTAAGGGTTCCCGGGCACATCGGTACGAAACTCATCAGGTTGCCGATCCCACGGTTCCACTGCAAGACAATCGAGTCCCTTGAGGCACTCGGTCGTTTGCTCCGGAACCCACCCCCGTTGCTACTTCTAGACCGCCATCCGTTATTGCTCCTACTTCCACCACTCCGGGTTCTCACCTTGCCCATTCGGGTATGTGTTTCGGTGGACACTTTGCGTCAATGGTTTCTAATCCTTGGATTATTGACTCTGGTGCCACGGACCACATGACCGGTAACCATAGCCTCTTTCATCAGTACTTCCCTAATCCTAAACTTAATAATGTTCGTGTGGCGGATGGGACTCTCTCCTCCTGTATCGGGGAAAGGTTCCATCCAATGCACTCCTTCTCTAACTTTGCAATCGTTCTTCATGTTCGAAATTTAATATCAACCTTATGTCTATTAGTCGTATTACCTCGCTTTAAACCGTAAAGTGACATTTTTCCTTCTTATTGTTGCATTTCGTGGATCCGGAAACAGAGAGGGACGATGGATGTGGTAAGATGCGGGGTGGCTTGTATTTGCTTGAGAAAGGTATCCCATGGTCGGTTTCAACTTCCCCAAGCCCAAGTACATCAACTCTATTCGGCATCCTCCGATCTCCAACGATGGCACCAACTCGGGCATCCCTCATTTAATGTTTTAGCAAGTCTTTTTCCCTCTTTAGCAAATAAATGTAAACGAGACGAGTTTTTTTGCGAAGCTTGTATTCTAGCTAAGCAAACTCGTTCTTCGTATAGTCTTACCTCTAAACGCAGTAGTACTGCCTTCCATCTAGTTCATTCTGATGTTTGGGGACCAGCCAGAACTAATTCCATTACTGGTCACCGTTGGTTTGTTACATTTATCGATTGTTATTCTAGAACCACTTGGGTTTACCTCTTACATAATAAAAGTGAAGTATTTCAGTCCTTTCGTCAGTTTCACCAAATGATTAAGACTCAGTTTCAAGCTTCTTTAAAGATTCTCAGGAGTGACAATGGCCGAGAATACATGGATGGAGAGTTTCAACATTATCCGGCGGATAATGGTATTTTGCACCGACAAGTTGTGTTGATACTCCCGCTTCGAGAATGGGGTGGCCGAAAGAAAGAATCGCCATCTCCTTGAAGTGGCTCGTGCGTTGATGTTTGCCCGCAATGTGCCACCACAATATTGGAGTGATGCTATCCTGACCTCAGCCTACCTTATCAACCGTGTTCCAACCCCAGTCTTGGATCATCACTCTCCTTTACAGCTTCTTCTCCATGATGCCTCCCATACTGTTCCTCCTAAGATTTTTGGCTGCGTGTGCTATGTGCGCAATCATCGATCTCCAGGAAAGCTTGAACCACGTGGTTTTCGTTGTCTTTTCTTAGGATATTCTCCGACCCAGAAAGGCTATAAATGTTTCCATCCTCTCACCCGTCGCACTTTCGTCTCCATGGATGTTATCTTTTATGAGCACCTCCCTTACTACCCAGCGTCCCATCTTCAGGGGGAGCCTAGTCTTCAGGAAGATAGGCCTATCATCACACCTATGCCCTCTCCCCTTCCATTTCAGGGGGAGACATCACCTCCTCCTGAGCCTTCACTTGAGCATACATCACCTTCTATTGGACCTTCTCCTGAAAACTCTGCTGAACAAATTCCCATGGAGACCCCTCGCCTTCAAGTATACAGCCGTACTAGACTCAAGCAGGGAAGGACCACCAATATCAACGCACCTACACACATCCCTTCGTCGACTCTGGGATCCGAAACTGTTTGAGAACATGAGATCCTTCGGTCCCGGTAATATTCTTCCCTCTCGAGTCAGATTTACCTATTGCCCTTCGTAAAGGCACTAGGTCCCGTACTCGACATCCTATATCTCGGTATGTTTCTTATAAATCATTGACTCCTTCATATCTTGCTTTTGTCTCTACTTTGTCTTCTGTGTCTATTCCCAAACATTGGCAGGATGCAATTGCAGATGAGAGATGGAAGGCAGCCATGGTAGAAGAAATGACTGCCCTAAACAAAAATGAGACATGGACCTAGTTGAACTTCCACCAGGGAAGAAGACTGTTGGGTGTAAGTGGATCTTCACTGTAAAGCGAGAAGAAGATGGAGTCCGCAGACGGATACAAGGCTAGATTAGTTGCTCGTGGATTCACACAGACTTTTGGAATCGACTATCAGGAAACTTTTGCCCCAGTAGCAAAAATGACTACTATCCGTGTCATTTTAGCCTGTGCAGTACACTTTGATTGGGATCTACAGCAGTTGGACGTCAAGAATGCATTTCTTCATGGGAGTTAGCAGAAGAAGTGTACATGGATGTTCCTCCAGGCTTTATCTCATCAGCCACTGAAGGAAAAGTATGTAAGCTGAAACGATCTCTCTATGGACTTAAGCAATCCCCTAGGGCATGGTTTGGGAGATTTCACAGAGCTATGACTTCTGTAGGCTACAAACAAAGCAATGCTGATCATACATTGTTCATTAAGCAGAGGGAGGACAAAATTACTATTCTTATAGTATATGTTGATGATATTATGATTACTGGTAGTGATGATGAAGAAATTAGACAGTTAAAGATCTTCTTGGGAAAGGAGTTTGAAGTCAAAGACCTAGGAAAACTGAGATATTTCCTTGGGATTGAGGTTGCTCGCTCCACCGAGGTATCTATTTGTCTCGGAGGAAGTATATACTTGATCTTCTCTCGAAAACAGGTCTCTTAGGATGTCGGCCTTGTGAAACACCAATTGACCCTAATGTCAAATTGCAAGAAAAGACCGGTACACCAGTTGACAAGGAACAATACCAACGACTAGTTGGAAAGTTGATATATCTGGCTCATACTCGACCTGATATTGCTTTTGCAGTGAGCTTGGTGAGCCAATTTATGCATGACCCTTATACTTCTCATATGGATGTTGTTCTACGCATTTTGCACTATCTCAAATCTGCTCCTCGGAAGAGGAATCCCTCTTGACCTCTCAGGGTCATCTCAGAGTTGATGCCTACACTGATGCAGACTGGGCAGGAAATCCAGATAGAAAATCGACTTCGGGATATTGCACCTTTATTGGAGGGAACCTAGTGACTTGACGCAGTAAGAAACAGAATGTAGTTGCTCGTTCAAGTGCAGAGGCTGAGTTTAGAGCCATGGCTCAGGGTATATGTGAGTTGTTATGGTTGCAAGGATTACTCAAGGATCTGAGAATCCATACCACCCAGCCTATGAGGTTATTTTGTGACAATAAAGCTGCAATCAGTATTGCTCACAATCCAGTACAACATGATAGAACCAAGCATGTGGAAATTGATCGTCACTTTATCAAGGAAAAATTGGATAGTGGACAGATCTGTGTTCCATATGTTCTAGTCCAGTGATCAAGTGGCAGACATCTTTACAAAAGGACTCCCAGCAAAGCAATTTCATCCATTATTATCCAAGTTGTGCATGGCTGATATATATGCACCAACTTGAGGGGAGTGTTGAATGTCGCCCTTAGTAGGACTATTTTTTTTTTGTTTTTCTCTCTCCTTAGTAGGACTCTCTCATATATGATGTGTTTTTGGTTTATTTGTTTTCTTTGTGAACTAGGACTCTAACTCTTTATGTCCTTAGTATTTAAGTCTCTCTAGGATTCCTAGTCCCTTTTAGTTTGTAACCTCTTTCTTATAAATAAAAACTGGACAGTGGGAGAATCATTACTCTCACCTTTCTTCTGATTCAACAAGTACATATATATGCCATAATGCATGGAATCATGCATATGTATTTAAAACAATAAAAATTGATGCTCTTACCCCCACCCTTTTGTATAAATCCTCTCATGGAAGATGTACCCATACACCGCCTTGGGAACACATCTGGTATGCCTCGACTACAACTTGGGTACGCCTAGGCACCCAGACATCCCTCCAACGCCTTTGCGCCTTGACAACTATGGGTGCCAGAACTAGAGCCAGAGACCCGGAACCCATTCAATTCACGAGAGAGGCCGAGTTTGATCATGCCACTCAGGATGTCCATCACAATGCACATCCATCCTCCTCAAGTGCAGGCAACACAAAAGGGCAACGTCGTCGGTTTGGACTAGATGAGCAAGTTGACGATAGCATGGACATTGACATTTTGTACTTGTCTGGTACTCTTGGAGGTTTGGGTCTAGTGAACATTGGCGTGCCCATCCTTTGCTGTAGAGATAACCGGGTCAGAGTACAGTGAGTATGATGGTGTCTATGGTGGCGTACGTGGTGGTTACACTAGGTTTGGGAAGTATAGCTCTTCTCCCTCCATTCCCATTGCTTATGAGCTTGAAAACCACTCCTAGACTGGATTGTCCTTTCTGGACTTCTTCTCCTACCAGGCCCCCCAACAGCCCATGCCAACACCAGCATCCAATTATGGTGACTCAATACATGAATCTTCACAATACGATGAATTAAAATAAATACAGTACATACGATCTAAAAGTAGTGACAAGAAAGATTACGATATTAGGATTAGAGAATTGTAAAAAAGGAAAGAGATCTAAAAGATCTTTTTCCTATGATTCCCGTTTGGCCCATTTATGTTATACCTCTTCCAAATAAATATTTTTTTCGATTTGTTTTGTTCAGTCAATTACAATACAATAATATTATGATTACGCTTTTTAATTGGAATAAGAATTTTGATCTTATCTGTTTCCGATGTGCGCTTAAACAAAAAAAGTGAAATCCAATCCTGGAAATATAGTATCCCGCTTTTTTTTACTACCCAAGGATTCGATACATTTCGAAATTGAGAAATCTCTACAGGAGCGGGTGCTATCAGAGAACAATTAACCGATCTGGATTTGCGAATTATTATAGATTTTTCATTAGTAAAGTGGAAAGAATTGGGGGAAGAAGGTCCCACAGGTAATGAATGGAAACATAGATCACAATAATTTAACTCAAAGAAAAGAAAATCGGATGGTCGATTCAGTCTATGCCTGTCTCGCTCATATTGAAGTTATTTACTTAGAGAAACTTTACATCTCATATCTATTTGATATATCAATTGATATATCAAATGGGGCGTTCTCTTTTAAAATGCGAAAGAAAAGCCTCTACATTACAAATTTTCTAAAGATCCTGAATGCTAAACAAGAGGACTTCTTGGTACTAATTGAATTCCATCACTGAGATTAAGACTCCTAAAACAAATTTGGGTTGGGTAAAATAAAAATAGGAATAGGACATGATCGGGACGCTTTGGCTTTTGTACCTAGACTATTTTGCCAAGGATCTCGTAAGTTAAGTTACCTCCAATATGTAGATTATTCCATTTATAAGGCAGATGTGGAAAACTTCCAACATTTCTTCCGGCATAGTATGATGTGGCCGGCTTTTGTGATACAGTCAGAGGTATGGTATGTTGGCACCATCAGTCTATGAGGGGGCTCAAACCTCCACACAACTCTATGGTATTAACCATTAGGATGGGCTAAGGGGGATCAATTTGTATCATCTACTCATGTACCACCAGTTATATTGTATTTTTTGGAGTACTTGTCACTTCTCACCTGTTGTGTAGCTATGTATTACATCTACATCTACAATAGTGTCTACGATAATTATCCAATACTAAGTTTCTTCACTCCTATTGCATACTTAACTTGTTTTAATTGCATTTAGTGTCTTTTAGTATTAAACCATGTGTAAAATATGTTATATTACACAAGGCATACAACAGTGTTCGGCATACACTGTCAACCTAAGGTCCAATTGTCCAAAACCAAACTATCATTTTTTTTTATTTTTTTTTTGGCAATCTAAAGATTCACATAATTTAATAGAGGCTTATATAATATTTGATGTTTCCATGAAGTTTCGGGCTTAAATATAGCCATTTGACCAAAAAAATGGCTGTTTGAAATTTGATGCCAAAAATGCAATATTTCATCCATTTCGCTAGTAAATCTTGGTTTCGCCAGACAGCAGAAAGGCTGGCAAAACGGAAATTTAAAACTATGCCAAAGAACCACTTCAGTAAAGGTTCATGGCATGATGCAGACAGATTTATAAAACATGCAGATGATGGTCCTAAATATAACTATAAATAGAATAAAAAGAAACAGAAAGAGATAAGACCTTGTTCGCCATGAATAAAGCTAGTGATTGATGAGCAAACCACTTGGAAGAGAACCAGACCCTTAACCCTAAACAAAACTAAACACTTCCACTTAAAATGTCTTTTACAATGGCCTTATATAAGTAATATACATGAAGTTCACTTTCTGACTTACACTAAATTCCCACTTTGATTCTAATTACAATTTTAGCAACTCAATGAGCGTCCAACCGCTTTCCTAAACAAATTAAAATACTTATTTAAAATGTAGGCTCTGCATACAACTCCTAAGCTGATTAGACTTTGTAAAACAGAAATCCCATCATACATTAAAAGCCAATCAGTCAATTCAACATAGTTTTTCATATGCTTCTTCAATCCCCTACAAACATTGATTGTATATATTGGGGTGCATACAGTAGAACCTCAATCTTTTCGTGTAATAAATAACAAGGAAAAAATATTATGCACCAATATGAATCCTACGAGTTCCAACTCGCATAATATAGAATATCTGCTAGGTATAATGGAGTTAGATTAGTATCACATTGCATTTGAGATTCCTACCAAAATTCATAATGCCCATATCTCATAGAAGATGAAGCATCCTTATGGAGGCTTCAATTCCAATGAACAAAGGAGTCAGCTATGGAAATAAAAACCTGGAATTCCAAGATACTGATCCACTTCTAAAACAAATCTCAGCAAAACTGACTAATCAAGGGGTGGGGAATCTCTGCCAATAGAGCAACCTCAGAAAGGAATCAACTGGGTAACCAGTTTTGCCTACCTTACAGCAAAGTTGAAAGTAGGCTCAGTTTCATAGGACAAGAAGGAACCTAATGTATAGCGTCCCAGCGGCCATTGCTTGGAGTACCAGCGCCTTGAAGTTTCAATAACAAAGCTTTTGAGGGACATGCTGAACCTGCTTAGCAAGAGCAGAAAAGAAGTATTGTTGTAGGCCCTAGTAACCAAGAAATTCAGAGTATAATCCTCTTGATATCCTCAGAAGCTGGAAAATGTTTTCCCACACGGCCCCTATGTTTCTGATTTTTGGATAGCCTTGCTTCAATACTTGTAAAGTACACTAGGCCATTTTCTTCTTTTTCTAACAACAAATTTCTGACAAAAACCCAAAAAGACCAACAGTTTGTGGGATCACTTGTATGAAACACCAAAAATATGATGCATGCAAAATGTATAACAAAATATGTTCATTGCTACCCTACAACTAGAGTATTTAAGCAAGGGAAAAAACCTGGGAGTTTGCCAATATTTTATCTCTTTGAACAGCTGCACGAATTACAAGCACGTTATCCAACAGGTCATTCTCAGAAGGTGCGACATCATATAAGCTGCACAATGCATAGAATTCATTAAGATTTGCAATAACTATGACAAAATCCACGAGAGTTCATCTGATAATATAAATAGCCGAACCAGAAAACTTTCCGCATGTGTTCCCACAAGGATTTCCTAGAAATATCTGGATTCTTCCTCACAAAATGAAGGCATTGCACCGTGATCAAGATTGTCCTGATTGTATCTTCAAAACTCTTCCTTGGCTTTTGGAGATTAATCCAAATTTTCTCCTTCGAAAGCACCGAAATCTCAGGCTGTGCATCTGAAAGTTCAAACTTCCATGCCGTAACCTGCTTATAGATTTTCTGAAGCCCATCAGCAGTCCCATGCAAAAAGATCTGCTTTTTCGTAGATTCTGGGCTCTCATTGTCACTCCACTGAATGGGCAAAACAGAAAATGTAATAGGTTCATCCTTTTCATCAACAAAATGATAATTTGCAACAGACTGTGGCACAGTCTCATCCTCACCATCTGAAGAAAACATCGTTTAACCAATTCTGAATGCAGAAAGATAAATAGTATTTTTGTCTACCTCTTTCACTGCCAGTCACACCTTACTTTGCAACCTGAAAAGAAAAATACACAAGTTGTGTAACTTAGTCAAACATTTTCTATCTGCTACAATTCGAACTTAATTGACATCCCCACTGATCCAGAGGTATAAGTATTACAATCAATTATTTAAAAATTTTAAAGTGAAGGCCAACATAATATGTAGAAAATTATTCAATGATACTCTAAGCAAATAAACATGCATTTGAAGAGAAATGAACAAAGCTCAACTCCACTTGAGCCATTTTTGAAATACTTGGGAATACTAAAGAACGTAGATCCAAATCACAAAACCTCACCCCTAAAGCACCAAGACACATACCCAGGCCTGCAGCATTGGTACAATAAGATCCACCTATGTTTAAAAACACCCAATTAGGAAAGGGAGGAGACGTGGAGCAACATTGAATTGCGGGGAAGCAAAACTGGCCCTCAAGTCATCCAAGAGGAACATAAATATTTTTTCCTAGCATAATCTGGAAAGACTAAATTTAGACTAAGGCCCCGTTTGATAACACTCCAGCTCCTTACTTCTTAGCTCCGGAGCTAATCCGGAGTAGAATGGCGATTGATAAACACGGTTCAAGTTTTGACTCCTATGGAGTGAACCGCTCCAAAAATGTCTATGGGAGCTAAAAAACTGGAGTTAAAAAAACTTACTTCTTTTGCTCCAGAGCTATTACCACTATCAACTGCCATCACCATCACCACTGGCACTGCGATCACCACCACCACCCCTCCACCGCCACCATCCCCACCACCACCCACAGCCGCCGCCACCACCACCACCCTCCACCCACCACCACTACCACCACCCTCCACCCACCACCTACCACTACCGCCGCCACCACCACCACCCACCACCTACTACCACCACCTACCACCACCTACCATCACTGCCGCCACCCACCGCCACCACCACCGCCACTGCCACCACCACCCACCGCCACCACTACCACCACCACCCCAACCGCCACCAACACCACCACCACCAAACAGCATTCTGGAAGCATAGTCTTTTGATTTTGGAGCAGTGTTATCAAACACTAATCTACTCCAAAAATCCTGACTCTGGAGAAGAAGTGGAAAACGACTCCGGACCAAAAGTAGCTCCATGGGAGCTGAAGTGTTATCAAACGGGGCCTAAGAGGGACCATTAGAATTTACTCCATAAAAGTTTATTTTGAACCACACTCTGTTGGGGGGTTCACCATGAAAATTAAAGGTATTTCAATACCCAAAAAATAAATTGAAACCTGAGAACTAACAACTTGGAAAATTCAACTCAGAGGTAATCAATTCAAGAAAGCTAGTACTATTCCGTTGAGAACAATTGCAGCCAAGCAATGACCAGCTTCTATGGGTCAATTGTTAGTTACCTCTTAAGTCCTATCGGTAGCAGTGAAACAGCACGATCCAATTTCCGAGGAAGGTAAAACTCAGGTGACATTTATGGGGCGGAAACCAGATAGAGTAGAGGGCACTTACAATTAACTTGGTTTTCTTGTTCCGGTGGTGGAAAAGCATAATGTGAAAAATAATAGGTCTTCATATTTCAAAAATAAACCCATGAAACAAGTGAGAAAATATAGCCTAAACTGTACTCAAGTAACTCAAGCCAAGTATACTAACTTCCTCTTCAAAAAGATTCTCATAAGCTACCGATTAACGTTCTCAGGGTTTCACGACTCTGTTTTGATTCACTGAAATCTGCTACCGATTCACTGAAGAAGAAGCAGAACAAGTAGTAATTACATGCTTAATAAGAACATATGAAACAGACAGAGAGAGAAGAATATACCATCGACCACTGTTTTTGGTTGCCCTAGGGTTTCACGACAAAAAACAGAGAGATTAGGAAGAGAGAGAGAGAGAAGGATGTTGTTCTTGCCTGTAACCAAAACTTGCTACCTGTTAAAGAGTACTTGTAGGTTTCTCAGAGAGGGGAAGTAGAGATTGAACGATTTGTTACATATTTCTCAGAGAAATGAAGTAGAGATTGAACGATTTGTTACAAATTCTCGGAGAACTAAAGGACAGAGCAGGCTTTGAGAAAATCCCCGTCGCGAGCAAGGAGAATAGCCGGTTTCGTGGAGATCCGGATCGCGAGCAATGAAAGACAAAAAGGAGCTCAGACCCAGGTCGCCACGAGGGACAAGAGTTGTAGGTTCAGGGCTTTTTTAAGCAAAGGAGAATGATGGGAACCACAACTATTATTATCAAAGAAAATAATAAGAATAAATAAATATCTCCTGAGGGTTTTTCTGAGTAGATACTCCTACTGTTCCAAATATCAGCAACAATTCAGTCGTTCAATATTCGAAGGGATTGCATCCAAAACAAAAATTATACGACATTAGGAAGACAACGAAAATCTTGACAGAAGACAAACCCGCAGTGAATTTAAACAGAAATATCCAATTTTAAAAACTGAAATCAAAGATTAAAAACCTAAGGGAAACATGTGAACAACAGGCCAGCGATTACAAGCAAACCCTACAAGAAGAAACGACTCCATGCCAGAGCCAAGCAAAAACGGGGAGCATTTGGCATCGTCGACACCGTACCTTTTCTGCCCCGGTGGTGTTCATTGCAGGAGAACCAACTGTCAGTGAATCCGCACAGCGAGGGCAGCGACACACAGGTTTTTCTCAAACCGACGTTGTAGCACACTTTTCTCCCGCTGTTTTTGTTTTGGGAGAGGAGAGACCCGGGTGGGCCAGTTTGGTGGGTGTAATCTTGTCCCGAAAACTCAACCCCGCCCTACGACTACTGGAAAATTCCAAGCTTGGCTTGAAATTTTATTAAGACCGTGGGCTAGGCTCGGACTTAGAAATCCCAACCCAAGATTCAGTTCGAGCCAGGCAAGGAATTGAGGCCTCCGCCTAGACCTGGGCTGGCCTAGCCCAACCCTTAGCTAAAATATTTAGATGTACTAAATTATTCATACGTACATGTTATTCATACGTACATGTTGGCATGTTTGTTTTGTTAAAAAAATTTGTACAAATTGATATTTTATATGATTTTTTTTTTGCATTGAAAAATCATATTTTATACTAAATTTTTCTATTTTCCAGCACTTTGAAAGGAAACTAATGGAGCCATATGAACAATCTTGTACATGATAGAAGAGTCGAACCTCCTCGATGCCTATACTCTACCATGAAACAACTGACCAACTAGACCAGCAACTTTCTTCAATTATGTGTTTTTTTATATATATATATATATATATATATATAGGCCCCAAGGAGACTTGAATTCTTTACCTCTTTGAAGTATTGGTCTTTTACCAACTAAAATATCCCCTTTCAGCAGTTATAAGCTTTCAATATGTGGAAAGTAATACAAATTTAATGCACTGTTGAGCTGCAAAAAATGAGGGCATAATTGTAATAGGACTTGGAAATATGCTCGGTACCTTAAGCAGAGCTATTGTGACAATTAACGATTAAGAGCCTTATTTTACTTTTAAAACTTTAAAAAAATATATATAAGTTTCAATCTTATTCGAAGTCCAAGCATAAGTGGACTCGGTGTAAGCATCCCATTTTTGTTATCCTTAGTTGACCAGAGTTCTACTGGTGTGTAGACAGCGAAAGAGGGGAGATGAGTGAAGCTTTGGAAAAGGACAGGAAAGCATGCGACACATTCGGAAGGGTTGTGGGACTCAATTCAAGGTTTGGATTTATTGGTGCCTTCAAGACTGATTTCGGTGGGCCCTGCAGCAAGGTCATGGGTTGTCATCTACATGAATGCGTAGGTCATGGAATTATATTCGAAATGAGACCATAATCACTCAATTCCGATGTCAGAAGGAGAAGATATACGATTTTGGTCGAATTGAAAATGACATAAATATTCCAAGGGCTTTATGCAAATTATCATAAATTAAGGACTTTTGAGTGAATCATCATAAATTTGATTGATCAGACTTCATTCGGTCATATCTTGATCATCTGAAGTTCGAATCAAGCGATTCAAGCACTAGTGTGCTCCATTGTTTGTCCTCTTCGAAGTGGACGTAAAGGATTCTGGGCAAAAGCCACCAATGGGTCTCATGCAAAGTTGCCAACTGAATTATCTTCAAAGCTTCAATTATTCATATTTTGGTCATCTGACGTCCAAATTAGGTGATTCAAGCACCAATGTTTTTATTTTCAGTACTTTTCAAAGTGGGTTTGGAAAATCAGGGATAGAGGTCGCCGAAGAATCCCATGCAAAGCTACATACTAAAATGGCCCATAATAGAGAGAGAAGCCAGTCTGACCCAAGTCAGTCCAGCCCGACTCAACCCAAGTCAGTCCAGCCCAACCAACCTCGACCACTCCAGCCTAGCCCAGCCCAGACCTATCAGAACCAAATAGATTTGGTCTATGTACATTGTATTTTTACATACATTGTATACTTTGTATTATATGTATATATTATCTTATATTGATATTATTTTATGTATATGTATATATGTATATTGATATTATTTTATTTTACATATTTACATATTGATATTATTATTATTATTATTATATATATATATATATATATAAGAGAGAGAGAGAGAGAGACGAAGAGAGAGAGAATGAGAAAGAGAAAAAGAGAGAACATAGAGAGTGAGAATGAGGAAGAGAGAGATCAGGAGGGAAGGTGGGAGGTGCTGTCACCTCCACCTCTCTCTGTCCGTCGACCAACCCATACCCCCAAAACCTGCACCACCAACTCCATTAAATCACAGCTAACTTACCTACTCAGCTTCCTTCTGGGTAGGTCGCAAGAAGCCGCTGGTCGAAGGTTTGGACCAATCGTAATTCATCACCATCTTGCCTGCTTCCAATTCATAACTGGCTATTATATAAGTGTTGACCTAAGCCCCTGTGCTGGGGCTCGGCTCCCGAACCGTACGTGAGCTGCCCTAACCCCTAACCCCAAAACCCCAAAAAACCCAAACCCCAAAACCCCCTTAACCCTAAAACCCTAAACCCTAAACCCTAAACCCTAACCCCTAACCCTAAAACCCTAAAACCCTAAACCCCTACCCCCAAACCCCAAAACCCTAAACCCCCTAACCCTAACCCTAAAACCCTAAAACCCCTAACCCCTAAAACCGTAAACCCTCAACCCTAAACCCTAAACCCTAAACCCTAAAACCCCTATGTAAGACCCGCACTCTGAAAACCCGGTCTAAACCTTGGTTTTGTGTCGTGACAGGTCTTCCGATCATCACCGAGCCAGACGGGGCAAGCGGATAACAAACAGGTACGAATCGGACCGAAGTCGACCAATTATGCTTGATTTTAGGTATACCGGTCGATGGTACCGGTCGACCGGTATGGCCTGCATAGCTATGTGCGGGAATTTGGAAATTGGTCTCTGCGGGTCCCGCTTTTCTGATTTCGAATCCTAGAAGTTTTCTAATCCTAGTAGGGTTACTAAACCCTATTTCTAGCCTATAAATACACCCTTAAACCCCTCAAATCCTTTCCATTGTCTCTCACAAACCCTAGAGAAGAGAAAGAGCTTGGAAAGGAGAAGGAGCTAGGAAGAGGAAGGAGGTGCCGTCGTTACCGTTCGACGAAGCTCACGCTACGCCTGTCAACGGTAAGTGTTTGAATCCATCTTCTTACCCTATGATAGTTGTGTGGGTGGATCAATACCATGCAAAGTAGGTATTGATCTAAAACCCTAAATTGACCAATAAACCCTAAGTTGCCGTCAAACCCTAGATTCGAGTTTCGAGATGATATTCGTCGAAACGAGACTTGAATGAGTTGGGGATAACTCTAACTCAAAGCCTAGACTTAGGATGGATAGGAGAAACCCTGAAAATCCATGGAGGATGGTCGACGGCAGTCGAAGAACCCATGTATGGTCTTCCGGAGACATACCGGTCGACTATACCGGTTGCACATAGTGCGACCGGTATGTTGCGACCGCTACCTCTCGGGAGGTTGTCTATGGGGACCGGCTGACCATACCGGTCGCCAGTCTTTCCCACAGAGCCGCGACCGGTACATGCCACCGGTCGGCCTCGTGAGAGTATTGTGTGATCTCTGTTGGTTTCCGACCGACATGAAATCCTAAATAATATATTCTAATGAAACCCTAATATTATGTAGGACGCCTGTGACTTGTCGTTTGGATCTTGCGACGTGGAGCAAGTAATCGAACGAGCGTCGGTAAGGGAATCGACCTAAACCTAATAATTAATGGACAAGAAATCGTTGTTAATCATTGAATATCTATGATGTGATGTTTGTGCATATTCACATGCCATCCTTTACTTTCGCTATTATTATTATTGTTCATGCATTTGTAGGGTGTGATTGTTAGGCATGTGATTGTTTTCGTTGGTGTGTGGAGTGGGGCATGGGCCCGGGATCGCTCTTCACACCGGCACCTTTTGTAGTATTCTCGTCTTAACATGCTTGGTATGGGTGGGGTATCGGGGGAAGATCGTGGTACGGTGGTCTCCGATATTGATGTTGTCCCGACCATCGTTGTGTGGTACCGAGGATTCGAGTCGACGCCGGCTTGTCCACGATGCTTTAGCTCTATCTCTATGCCGTAGGGAGTTATGTTGGGATAAGGTCTACCCGCGTGTTGTTTCTATCCTAGTGGGTTAGTTGTGGATAGGGTATCGGGGGAGGTGAGGTTTGGTGGTCTCCGACCCGGCCTGCACGCGCTCTAGCTCTATCTCTATGCCGTAGACGGCCGTGTCTGGGATAGAGCATACATTGTTGACATATAGGATTGGTTAGTTGCGAGCCCGGTTTGCGAGCCCCGGCCCGAGTAGGGGCTTAGGTACTGGTATGGGTAGAGTATCAAGGGAGGTGCGGGTATACCTTAGCTCTATCTCTATTCCATGATGGGTGCATGTGGGTTGGTGGTAGTGTGATTACTGTGCGACGCCACACACTCGTGTATAGAGGTGCGGGGGCCACCAAACCTTTCTATAGCACATTGTAAACTTAAAACCGGACCACAACGATAAAATTGATTGTTACTCATGCATAATCTTGTGAAACTGTCGATTGCCTTACCGAGCTGTGTTGTGTGCTCACCCTTTGTACGTACATTGTTTTTAGATGTTGATGCAAGTTACACTGTGGATGACTATGTGGACGCTCCGGCGTATGGAGGTGTGGCCCGCTCTAGATGTGCAAGCAGGAGAGGACGAGCATGACGCTTCATGCGAGTGCCCTTTCTGCTTGTACCTTTGATTTGTTTTATTTATTTATTTCAGTTATTTTTTATTGGATTAAAGGGATGTAAAAGATTATTATCCTATGTGTTTGAATTTGAATAATGGGATATTTATTTAAATTATCATTAGATACTCAGTTCATTCTATTTAAAGTCTTCCGCTGTATATTTATATTCTGATTGTGGTTATGTGTAATTGGTTTGTATGGGTGGACACGGCCTATTCGAGATCCTGGTGTGAACCGTTGGTTCAATGACGGTTCACTCACACCGTTCTGGTTGGATCAGAATTGGGGTGTGACACCCTAACCCCTAACCCCTAAAACCCCTAAACCCCTAAACCCCTAAACCCCCTAAACCCCCAACCCCAAAACCTAAAACCCTAAAACCCTAATAAACCCTCAAACCCTCAACCCTAAAACCCTAAAACCCCTAAGCCTTGACATTCTAGACTTTTCCCAACATTCCGAATATATTATCAATTAAAGTGCAATCATTGTAATCATCATTGTAATCAATGACGTTCGGTTCGTAACTATATATTACTTATATATAACAATAACAGTACAAAAATTTTAAACGTCACCATTAAGTTCAACATGGTTTACGGTCACACTAGTCACATGTTACTGTTACAGCTACAAAGTGAATTAAACATGTTTAAGTAGAAAATACACCTACTCATGCTTCTACCCCCATGTTTTTGAAAGATTAAAAATAGAATGCTCCGATCCAGCTAGCGGCATGCCTTATACTACTTTATCTACTATCACTGAAATGTAAACCTAAACTCACCTTGCTTCGTGCAATCTCCGATATATTTCTATTTTCGACAAAAATGTAGAGATGAACATGTGGTCTATTTACAAAAGCAATAAAGCATGAATATTTAAATAACTCCCCCCTCCCTTATGCACTAAACATTTTCAAATTCTAAAGAAAATAAGAAAACTTACATACCTACTTACCCCAAATAAGGGCTTGCGCATCAATGAACTATGATTTTTAGGGTCCTCCCCGCTCAATGGCATCAGCTATTCGAACTATCGTGCTTAGTGGATTTGCACAGGGATTTTGGCTCCACAGTCAGAAAAAGTTGACTAAAGTTGGAATAAAACCTGAACACTAAACCCTAAACCAAATTAGAACTTAAATTAAACAAACCAAACATCGACTTAATAAACATCAAAAGGCGCTAATCATAACGCATAAATCAAACATAACATTATTTGTAAACACTCTCTCAAGCATTAAGAAATATATGAGGTCACACTAATAAACAATTCCATACATAAAAGTAGACCCTCCAACTCTTTTAACAAGTCTAAAAAATCAATTAAATTAATATAAAGATGAAGGGTAAATCAAGTTCTACTTGCAAATTGGTGTCATGAGATGCAAACAGGTTTTAAGGTTTTGTAACTAAATTTAAAAAAAGCCTATATCCACTCAAAATGTCTAAATATATATGTATCAGGGTCAGCAGGATCAGCTCAACATTCCCAGTAAAAAATCTCTGATTTCTGCAACTTATATCTATTTGTTCTAAATTAATGAAATCAGAGGCTTATATCCTAATCCAACAGTTGCACGACCACAATGCAATTGGCAGCAACCCAAGCTCTACAGATGACATTCTTTTTCCCAATTAATGAGGGTACTAACCAATCTTCCCATAGATTGCAATACTTCTACCCATTTTGTCCCAGTTTCGGTTCCTAAATTATGAGCTTAAATAACTGATATTATACTTACATTGAATAATTTATGAATCAAAAATACAAATTGTTTCATTACTAATAGACAAATTGTTTCATTACTATGAGTAGAATAACTCTGATTCATTTTATTGAAGTTATTTCTTTTTAGAAGTCCATATGTTGCATAATTGAACATATGAGCACACACAATATGGATTGAGACCTACTCCAAAGAACACCAAGCAGGCCCTACCGAGTAGACAAAGGAACCAAATACAGGTGTAGTGTCTATGCACCATGCATAGTGGAAAAAAAATAATAACTGTTGATGGGTTTATAGAAACCTAATGCGCTAGGTTTCACAAATCTAGAAAACCAGTAGCAAATCACAGTGACATGATTTGAAACCAGATTCAAAAGAAATCAAGTATCAGATAGCCAGAGGTTCTGATCTGGATAAAAGCCGATAGAGTATTTTATTTTGACCACAATATAATACAGTAAAATTTTCAAATAGATCCCACGGCCAGATGTCAAGTTACTGGAGTTCCCTAATGGAATAAGGAAGCTGAAAACTCAGGAACATAACCAACATTGACAGAAATTCGATAACCAAACAAAAACAAATTTTGATTTGATTCAAATCCTGGTCGAATGAATGATTCAATGGAATGAAAAAGTCTTTAAAACCTGATGCAAATCAGATAGCTAGATTTAAAATAACAGAACAATTCTACTGAGGATTGGATTCTTGAAAACCAGCTAAGCTGCATAAATCAATGGCTAAATTAATGTGGATTAAAAAAAAATTACCTGTTAATGGATTGTTATGACTTCTGCCAAATAGGATCCTTAACCTAAAATAAGCTCCGTCCCACAAAAGGGACAAACCTTATCTAGTCCTCAGATATAGTTTTAACCAAAAAACTAGTTATAACCATGAACTGCAGCCTAATCTGGTTCAGAAAACTGACCAAAACTGGACCAGAAAAAAACCCTAAACCCTAAAAAAACTGCAGCCTAATCTGGTTATAACCATGATCATTTTAGGGTTTAGGATTGGATTCTTAACCCTAAATCCTAAAAAAAAAAACCCTAAACCCTAAACCCCAAACCCTAAAAACCCTAAGTGCCTGTTTGGTAACACTGACTCCAGCTCCCTGACTTTTGCTCTGGAATCATTTTTGAGCTCTCACTTTTTCCCAGAGCTTGTTGAGAGCAAGAGCCTTTTTGGTAACGCTACTCTGGAATCAATTGCAAAGTTCATTGAGAGCAGGAGGTTGTTTGGTAAAAATAAATCTGGAATGGATTCCAGATTTGGTGGTGGTGGCGGCATAGTTTGAAATCTCGGTTCTCGAGGGTGTCTCAACCCTTGAGAAAATCGAGATTACCGAGATCTCGACTACCGAGAGATCTCGGCGAGAACCTGCCGAAACTCCGAGAGGGTAAAAATGGGAGTTTCGACAAGTTTTTTTTAAGCCATTTTTGTTGTTTTAAGTTCATTTTAGAGTCATTTTAAGGCTATATATTGCAGGAAAATACTTATTCAACATATATAAACACATTTGAAGCATAAGAAGTAATCACATTATCAAAAAATCATACATTCATAAATCATAATCCCACAAAATAACATAATTTACAAGTACTCATTATATGAAAGACTTAAATACTCAAAATAAAATAATACATTCCCATTAGTCCATCTCAATGTCTAATCATATGTAGAGTGGCGTGCAGGTTCAATCTGATCAGATTGACTTTGTTGAAGAAAATATATCTCGGTCTGATAAACAAAATCATGTCACGACATCATTCGGCTATAGAAGGTCTGGTAGTCTTCCACATATTTCTCATACATATGATCCAAGAAGCTTCTAAAAATACCCAACCTTGGATACAATTCACTATAATGTGGAGTAAAGTGAGCATATATTGGTTGGTGTGGGGACGTGGTTCTTTGCAAATTTGGGACTGAAAAGAGACTGTCCACAAAGTTTGAGCCAGTTTGTGATGTAGCATTACTAGTATCAGCAGAATAATCATATGCACTTCCAATCATGCGGTCATCATCACCGGAATAAGAACCGTACGCCCAAGTGGTGCCAAATCCATGAGCACTCCACTGCCCCTGCTCCTGTCCACTGCTACCCTCAATGCTCAGTCCTCCAAAACTTGTAGACATGCTATCAATTTCAACATCAGGCATAATATCAGGATATGGAATGATGTCAAAGAAACGATCTTCTTCTTCTTCCACTGGTTCCAAAGGGCGTTCCCGTTGACTAGACCTACGTGTATACCCAGTCATAGGCCGTGATGAAGATGCGCGTCCACCATGATCTGGATCCTGTGTAGTGTGTGTATACTGACTCTCACCGGTCCATCTAATAATGGGTACAGTCGGTCTAGGATCACCACCACCACCCTCATCACCACCACCACCCACATCACCACCACCACTACCATCATCACCACTACTATCAGAAGTTGACCAGCCAGTTTGTTCCATTGTATCATCATCGCCTTCTGAGTCACTACCAGTACCAGCTGGGGGGTCAAACGGTTTAGGCGACTGTGCGTGTACACGACCCTCATCTGAGGACATAAACCACTCGAGATTAAAACGGGTCGGGCATCCCACTAGACTCATCCATCACTGGAACTGCTATGTCTCTCACCCATTCCACATAGGGATCCTCTTCATCTGAAGATAGTTGGAAGACGTCAGCTAGCTCGATCAGCTCTTGTTCATTTCTTTGTTCAAATTTCAAGCATTGTACCCTCAATCTCCTATTGTAATGGGCGTAGACCAAGTCATTTAGCCGTTGAGAGCCCAATTTATTCTGCCTCTTTGAATGGATAAGGGAGAAAGTACTCCAATTTCGCTCACACCCAGATGCGGAACATGTCTGAGATAGGACTTTGATTGCAATTCTCCTCAACTCAGCTGCATGCTCGCCATACAACAACCACCACTCAGCTGCACAAGATGAAGAACACATTTTAATGCACATATTAAATAAGATATTTTACTTGAAAATTTCAATTTCCATAATTCCATACCAGGATCGGTCTTATCTCGTCCAGCCACTGCAGCGGGAGTTCCAAAACTCCCAAGAGCATCTCTGGACGTTTTCATCTACACCCATTTCAAAATTTATAACCATTAGCCATTGTAATATGTGGATATTCAAATAATTTAGGACTTAAACCATATAACTCACCTCCAGATTGACTAGTGCTTGTACAGTATAATCTGGCACCAATTTTGCCACAACATCTTTTACCGCACCGATAAGGTCAGAATTGAGCCCAAGCACATGTGAATATTGGTACTTGGGGTTCAAATAGTATGCTACAAAATATGAATCGCCAGATTAAAATAGAGTACCAACTATTAAGTGGAACTAAATTAAAGACATTATTAAATATACTCACCAGCCTTATGCAATGGGTGCATCAACTGACTCTCCCATCGATCTTTGATATTCTTCACAAAATGATTGTTTCCACGTGGAAGCACAGTTTTTATATAGTCCTTCAACATATCCATGACAGCATATAAATGTGGCATGGTGGGCTGGAATGCTGTATCCACTAATCTCAGCACCTTCACCATTGGTTCCAGAATTTTGACTACATCCTTCAGTGTTCTCCAAAATTCCTCTGAAGCTATAGTAGTCTGTGCTTGAACCCCAGCAGGAGAGCTGGACTCCCTCCACCCAAACCAGTCCTCAGAAGCAAACATCGATCTGAGGCCTACCATCTTTGCCTGAAAGCTCTTTAGGGCTATGTAGTTGGTAGCAAATCTAGTAATGTCGGGTCTTACCAAGTCCCCTCCACATTTCTCCTTCAGCAAGTTCAAAGAATAGCCATGGTTATATACAAATGTTGTCACCTGGCGTGCTTGTTCAATCACTTACTTTACTTTTTGGATCTTGCCCATGTCCTTCAACATCAAGTCAATGCAATGGGCAGCACATGGAGTCCAAAAAAGGTTATAGTTAGTCATCATCATCTCTCCTACCTTCTTGTAGTTGCTGCCATTGTCTGTCACAATTTGTACCACATTTTTAGCACCAACTTCATCCACCACTATCTGTAGCAATCCATAGATGTAGTTAGCATCTTTTGTGTATGCAGATGCATCCACAGACTTCAAGAATGATGTCTTCCCATCACTGTAGACATGAAGTTGATGATGGACTTTTTAGTGGGACCAGTCCAACCATCACACATTATAGTGACCCCATATGCACCCCAATTATTCTTTAACCCTTATATCCATACTTCTAACTCTTTTTTATTTCTTGGGAGATAGACATTCATTACTTCATATGGAGTGGGGGCTTTAACACCAGGACCAGCCTGAGCAACTGCATCAAAGAAAGGCTGATAGTATAGGCCACTACTGGCATTTGCTGGGATACTATTATAGATAGACCACCTAGCAAAGGCATCCCCAATAAATTCTTTTGTACCCTTCCAGTTCCACATACTCTTCAATCTCTTCTGTTTGGCGCCAGCCTTTCTAAAAACTGTTGGATCCTGCTGTAGAATCTCTACATAATATTCATCCCTAACAGTAGGTGGTGGTGCCTGGGGTTGTTCTCTAATACTTTTGATCTTCTAAACATAGAAGCCAACCCTCCCTTACTCCGTGTTTGTGGTTCTTCGGGCTATTGAAATGATCTACTACCACCTGCCCCTAAGGCTCTTTGCCTCAACCTTTCCATTTCCAGCTCATGGTTAACTTTACTAGCCATTGTTGCCCGTCTCAGATCTCTGGCTTCTTCCTCAGTCAAACTCCTGGTATCTAGACCATCATCATCTGAACTATCATCATCCAAACCACGTACTGTACCTCGTATTGCATCCTCAAATTGTTGTTTATTTTTTCTTTCTCTACCCTTCTCTGCTGGCCTCCCTTCATCTGTGCAGCTATGGCCCTTGTAATTTCCACAGGAACTATATGACACTTTGCCACATCTGTAGAACTCTCACTCAAGTGTTGCTTAAGTCTGGTAATCCCATCAGACATAAGCTTCTTCCCACATAATTTGCATTGGGTCTTCTTTCTATCACCGTCAATGGCGGTACAATACTGTCAAGCCATGTCGGACGACCCGGGCATCACTACCTCCCCTCATGAGAACCCGGCCGACCATAATATTTAGAACGAGACACTGTTACATAAGATGATAAATAGAGAAATTTAAATCAATAGATTTACATTAATAAAACTTAAAATTAAAAAACATAAAAGCATCAAATATGCGAATACAACTCAAAATACATTGAAATTACTTTTCAAAAATTTAAAACTATGTTACAAGAAAATAGAATATTTTTCCTAATTTTCCATAATTATTTAGATATTATTAATAATTTTGGATATTAAATAAAAATAATTTATTTTTTGAAAAATATAATCTGACAACATGAAACCGTAGATTGGTCAATGATGTTCAACATATATTATTTTGAACACCAATAGATAAGTATTAATATTTTTTTACTAATTTTTTATTACTGGAAAATAGAATTTATTAATAAAAAATTCATAAAAATAAAAATATGTATAGAAAAAAATAACTGAAACCGTGGCCGTGTAGATCGGCCAACGATGTTTGACATATACTATTTTGAACACCAGTAGATAAGTATTAATATTTTTTTATTAATTTTTTATTGCTGGAAAATAGGATTTATTAATAAAAATTCATAAAAATAAAAATATGTACAGAAAAAAATGAAATCGTGACCACGTAGACCGGCCAATGATGTTTAACATATATTATTTTGAACACCAGTAGATAAGTATTAATATTTTTTATTAATTTTATATTGCTGAAAAATAGGATTTATTAATAAAAAATTCATAAAAATAAAAATATGTACAGAAAAAAAAAACTGAAACCGTGATCGCGTAGATCGGCCAACGATGTTTAACATATATTATTTGAAAGTAAATTGATTAATATTTAAGAAATGTATTTTTTTATTTTTTTAAACAAAAAATAAAATATATATATATATATATATATATATATATATATATTTATAGGAAAAAAAATGATACCGTGGCCGCGTAGATCGGCCAACGGTGTTCATCATATAATATTTTCAATACCATCTAATTAATATTTATCATATTTTTTTTATTTTTAATTACTGGAAAATACATTTTTTTTAACAGAAAATCAAAATAAAAATATATATGCAAGAAAATAATTTCGAAAGCATGAGGTTGTAGATCGGCCTAAAGACTCTCACATATATAAATTTCATGATGAACCAACATGTATTGAACATATTCATGTAAAAAAGTAAATTTTAGGAGAAAAAACCATACCTCAAACCTTAGATTTGCAAAGAATAGGTCAAAATGAGCCTCCAACAGCACTTTGATGGAGAGATTTGCAAAGAACAAAGGTTTTTGAACCTTAAATGCAAGGTTGGAGAAGAAGGAATGGAGGAGGAGAAGAAAACAGAAGGATTTGAGAAGCAAAATGAGTCTCGGTCGAGATCACTCTTATATAAAGCCTTGGACCAGTTCAAACTGGTCGAGACTAGTCGAGAACCAGTCGAGAACTGGGTCGAGCCTGGGTCGAGACCCGGGCCAAGCAGTGTTCTCGTCTCGACCCTTTCGAGATCACCGAGAAGGGTCGAGATCTCGACCCTTCTCGGTCGAGTTTTAAAACCATGGGTGGCGGTGGCGGTGGCTGTGCCGGTGGTGGTGGGGTGGTAGTGGTGTGGAGGGGTGATGGTGGTGGTGGTGGTGGTGGTGGTGGGTGGTGGGTGGTGGTGGTGGTGGTGGTGGCTGCAGTGGTGGTGGTGGCAGTGGTGGTGGGTCGTAGGTGGGGGTGGTGGTGGTGGTGGCTACAGTGGTGGTGGTGGCAGTGGTGGTGGGTCGTGGGTGGGGATGGTGGTGGTGGTGGTGGTGGTGGTGGTAGTGATGGCGGTGGTGGTGGCGACAGTGGTGGCGATGGTGGCGATGGTGGTGGTGGTGGCGGTGGTGGTGGGTAGTGGGTGGTGGATGGTGGGTGGTGGATGGTGGATGGTGGGGGTGGTAGCGATAGTGGGCTATGACTTCCAATTTTGGACTCTCTTTTGGCTCTGGCTCCGTAAAAGCAAGTATTTTTTACTCTCAAATTTTGGCTCTGAGAGTCATTTTTTGAACCGGTTGACTCCATGGGACCTGGAATCAACATAGTGTTACCAAACACTTTCTGGCTCCCAAATGGCTCCCTGGGAATCCGAATCAAAAGCAGAGCCGGAGCAGAGTGTTACCAAACATGCACTAAAACCCTAAAACCCTAAACCCTAATTTTTTAAAACCTTTTTCAAGCATGCGTTTTATTATTCTCCAAACGCATTCTCTTATTTTGCAGTACGTTTTGCTTTTTCCATAACGCATTCTATCATTTTCAAAGCCCATTCTCATTTTTTTTATAACACCTTTCACGTTCTCTACATCTCTATAACGCAAAAAAGAAAAACATCCACAACAAATTTTCAAAATTTTAACAACGCATTCTTAAAACTCATTCAAAGTACCTAAAATCTTCTAAAAAATTATTCTGCTGGTCAACAAAACTCTGCCCGCCTACAGTATACCCTATATTGCATCTCTAAGTCACACAATTACCATTCATTTCCATCGATTTTTTTCTTTTAAGTTTTATTTCAGCAATTTAATTGTGCATTAATGTTATTCTGACTTTTTTCTACATCTTATGGTTACCAACACGACTTATTTTATTATTTCCCTCACTTATTTTGGACTGACATTATGTCCATAATGACATTGTTTTTAATTTTATTCTGATTGCTTTTTGTTTTCTGCTTAATGTGCTGCCTTCAGAGTCACTCATATTGATGCAGTAGCAGTGTCATGGATGGATCGACACGAGCCAATTTGGCTACCCAAGCCAAACCTGAACTGGCTCAAACCCAAACCAACCTTTTGGTCTGGAAAGGGTTGGTAGATGATTAATTAGAATAGGAAGTTTCAGTATTAGGTTTTCCTTATTTGTTATTTCTATTTTATGCCATAGAGATTAGATTTTATTTACTTTCTAAGTTTACTTCAAATTAGTTCAGGAATGTTATTTCCTTTATAAAGAGGCATGTAATAGAGTAATCAGTAGTGAAGATTTGAAGAATGGAATAGAATGATGATTTGTTATTGAGATGGTGCTACGGTAGAAGTTTGAAGCTCTCTCTCCCTCGTCTATGTAAGCAGGAACAGCCATCCATTATGCTGTCTTCCCCCTTCTTCTTCTTCCTTCTTCTTCCTCTCCCTCTCTTTCTGTTTCCCTTCCTTCCTCCTAACCTCCCCTGTTCTGGGCGGTAATCCCAGCCCCAACGACCACCATCGAACTCCTTCGATATCAATCAGTTCGAGCCAAGATTTGGGAACTTAGTTCGCCTTCCTAAAGCGACCCAGCTCCTAGGTTCTCATCCCCATCAAACCCCCTGCTGTGAGAAAACACTTTGAAGTCAAACCTGCAAATTTTCTTACTGCCAGATTCTGATTTCAGAATTTCCTGCGCAAAGAATCTGTCTTGTTCTCTGGTTTAATTTGTTGGATTCAGTAGGACTATGAATCAGCGACTCCTCCTCCAAATTTTAGATCGATCAGAGCTATATTGAAGGAGCTCTCCTCTTTCATTCTAAACTGGTTTCCGCCTCCCTCTTGTTTGGTTCGTGAACAACTTATTAAGATTGAAGAAGACTCTCAATTGTGTTTTCCAGAATTGCCCTTACCTTATAAAGTAAACTGTTTTGTTTAACCTTATTTCTTTATTTCTAATTTCAACCAGTCCCAAGGTATTGTTTGGTTAACACTACCGCATTTATGGGTAGCAATGGAATTGATGAAAGCCCAAGTTGTAGATGCCTACAGAAGGGGTACTGTAGGGTTTATCAAAATCATTGAGAAGCGCTGGGAGAAGCAACTCTCGCATCCACTACATAAGGCTGGTAAGGAAATAGTTCTTTATTTATGTTACATAAATTTAACTTCTTGTAAGTTGTAGAGGATTTGTTGAATTTTGAAAATATTAATTTTTATTCTCTTTAGCATATTATCTCAATCCCAAGTATCAATACAAAGACAATCTTGGGATGAGACAGGATTTGATAGAAGCAGTTCAAGATGTGGTGGCAAAGCTTAACCCTGATCCACGTATCCAATCCAATGCAAATCAAGAGGTGAGTGTTTAATCTATCTTATGGTAATATCTAATATTTATTATGGAAAGTTATAAGTTGCAAAATAATGCTAATACCTAATGCAATGGATTTAGATCAAATCTTTCAGAGATGCAAGTGGATGTTTTGGGAGGGAGGCTGCAATTACTGCACATTCAACAATTGCCCCTGGTGAGTCCTATGGTTCTAATTTTATTTATTTTTTATGAATTATATATTAGTATTTTAGGATATAATTCTAATGCAACCATTTTATGTTATCATGTAGCTGAATGGTGGGTTTTATATGGAAGAGACTTCCCAAACCTGTGCAAGATAACAATTAAAGTGCTATCACAGACGTGTTCTGCCTCTGGTTGCGAGCGCAATTGGAGCATATTCTCCCTCATACACACAAAGAGGCGGAACCGTTTGGGTGTTAAAAGGCTAGAGAGCCTCGTTTATGTCCACTACAATATGAGATTAAGGGAAGAAAATATTTGCTTCGGCTTGGAAAAAGATATCACCCCGATCAAATTGAGTGATATCTTCGAGGTGGATGAAGAGGTGGAGGATCCCTTGTATGAGTGGGTGAGGGATCGAGGTGAGCCTGTTCTAGATGAGCCTGAAGGTCGGCCTAACAGTCAAATTGCTTTCCAACTTCGAGTAGATGTTGATGACTTTATGGCATCGGAGGGTTACATTCACTCACAAACACGAAGACCATTTGAAGATATTAGTGATGATACCACTCGTTCACCTACTCCCACACAGACACAAACCAGTGATGATGATGACAATGATATTGGTGGGAGTAGTGATGGTGGTGATGGTGGTGCAGGTGGTGATGGTGGTACAGGTGGTAGTAGAAGTGCAACATTAAGGGAGATAGAACATGACATGGAGACGTAGCCCGAGCCACAGCCAGATCCCATCAGATTCACAAGAGAGAGTGTGTATCCTGGTTCTACACAGGATGAGGACCATGGTGCACGCATTGGTAGAGGATAGCTGGTCCCACATTATGATGTGATACACGTATGTGATGCAACCGTTATCGGCAACAATAATGGTATCAGGGTCAGGGATTAGATGTGCCTAGACACTCGTCTTGGATTTGATTCATTTTAGTAGACTTCTTTATTTTATGTAATCTTAATATTAAAGTTAGTGTTTTGGAATGCTTTTGAACATTAAATTTTGTTTCTTCTTTAGTTTTTAATTTACTATCCTTTTCAATGTTTGCGTACGTTATCATGTTATAGTGTCGACATAGAATTACCATTTATAATGTTGTTTTTGTGCAAATGATTCAATAGATATGTTATAGAGGTAAAAATTGCATTACATAATAAAATTGAACTCAAAAAGCATGTTTTATAGCCATCGAAACCACATCCGAAACTATAAATTTTTTTTTATCATGTTTCCCCGAAATTTCGAAATTTTGGCCAAAACCACTGAAATTGCAGTTTTGGGCCTGGCCGAAACCAGGCACGAAATCGAAATTACGATCCTTGCTTCTATCGGAAATCCTTTACGTCCACTTTGAAGAGGACTAAAAATAAGGAATAATGGTACTTAAATCATATGATTCAGATGTCGGATGATCAAGATATGATGATTTGAAATTCAAACAATCCAACTTACAATAATTTACATGAAAGCCCCTGGGATTATTTATGATAATTTCAGAAACATCCCTTGTACGCATTATCTGACTAAAATGACCATATCTTCTTCATTTGATATCAGAGTTGGGCAATTCTGGTATCATTTCGAAGATAATTCCATGACCTATGCAACCATGCAGATTACAGCCTGTGACCTTATTATGGGACCCACCAAAAACTACCTCGATGTCGTAGTCAAAACCCAAAATTTCACTTATCTTTCTTCCTTTGCTGTCCATACACTAGTAGGACCTTGTTCAATTGGAAATGGCAAAAATGGGGTGCTTACACCTACTATGATGACATATAGGATTGGTTAGTTGCGAGCCCATTTTGCAAGCCCTCGTCGATAGGGGCTTACGTGTTAGTATGGGTAGGGTATTAGGGGAAGTGTTGGTGGTGGTTGATCTAGACGCTTTAGCTCTATCTCTATTCCATGGTGGGTGCATGTGGAACGACAGTGGTGTTTGATCCATTGGGAGGCCTCACACACTCGTGTATAGAGGTGCGGTGGCCGCCAATCCTTTCTATAACACATTGCAAACTTAAACCAGACCATAATCTGAATGTTACTCATGCATATATTTGTTGCATTGTCTGATTGTCTTACTGAGCTAAGTTGTGAGCTCACCCTTGTGTACACACTATTTTTAGATGTTGATGCAGGTTATACTGTGGAGGACTATATGGATGCTCTGGCGTATGGAGGTGTTGCTGTTTTAGAAGTGTAAGCAAGAGAGAACAAGCATGACGCTTCATGTGAGTACCCTTTCTGCATGTACCTCTAGGATGTTGGTTTATTTTATTTATTTTCAGTTAGAGATACAATTGATGTAAGGATATTTATTTATGTTTTGATATTTGAATAATTGGATATTTTATTAAATTTATCAATAGATCACTCAGTTTATTTTATTTAAGACTTTCGCTGTATTTTATTATATTTTGATTTTGGTTATGTGCAATGGTTTGTATGAGTGGACACAGTCTTACTGAGATCCTAGTGTGAACCGTTGGTTCAATGACGGTTCACTCACACTTCTGGTTCAGCCAGATTGGGGTGTGACACTAAACCCTAAACCCTAACCCCTAACCCCTAAACCCCTAAACCCTAAACCCTAAACCCCACACCCTACACCCTACACCCTAAACCCTAAACCCTTAACCCTAAACCCTAAACCCTAAAAACCCTAAACCCTAAACCCTAAAAACCCTAAACCCAAAAAACCCTAAACCCTAAACCCTAAACCCTAAATACTAAACCTAAACCCCAAACCCCAAACTCCTAAACCCATTGTAGTTCAGGTGCGATTAAAGTTTATGATCGTAATTTATACTTGTGCATGATTAAGTTTATTGTTCAAGTTGAAGTTTATGCTTAAAAGGATGAGAAACCCTATGGGTTAGGATCTGGATAGTCCATGCGAACTGATAGATAGTCCTAGTGGATCTATAAATGGATAACCCTATTTGGGTCAAAATATGGATAACCCTATTCTTGGTCAAAATATGGATAACCCTATTTGGGTTGGAATGTGGATAACCCTATTTGGGTCGAAATATGGATAACCCATTATGAGTTAAATATGGATGGATATCTTAGTGGATCTATGGATAGTCCAAGTGGACTAAGGTGTAGATCTGAATTTGGAATTCTCCCAAATGGCCTACGTATCCTAGGGTTTGCCCTAGGAAGCAGAATCCGTGTAGTTCCAAAATGGCTGAAAATAACCTATTCTTGGTTAAGGATTAAGAACCTATTTTAGGTTTAAGATTTAGAACCTGTTATAGGTTTAAAATTGAGAACCTATTATAGGTTTAGGGTTTACTGAGGGGCATAAATCGTCCTGAGCTACCCTTTTCATCCTAAGCTCTAATTTTGGAAGGTTTGGCAAAGCATTCTCTTTCTTTATTAAGATTTTTATTATTTCCTATTATACCCTTCCCAAGAATGTGGGTGCCTAAATGCACATCCCCATGCCTAGATTGTCTTCTTGAAGTGTGCATATATGGCAGTTCAACTAGGGTGTTGCAAAAATGAAGTTATTGCCAAAAATAGAATATTCTATCTAAGCATGGCCTGTATGATGTTTATGGCAACTAACACAATATATAGCAAGATTATGAAAATTTTCCTAACATGGCATATGATACCATAAAAATTTATTTAAACATGGCAAAACTTACTATGTTATATTCTAAGCATGGCAAGTCTAAACATGACTGTCTAAATATGGTAATTATCAAGATATTGCTAAATATGACAAAAAAAAATTATTTATTCTACCAAATATAGCAACACATGGATATGGCAAACATGGTATGTGAGCAATCTAAACAAAACATGTGAGTACTCTAAATGTGGCCATTTATCCAAATATGGCATGTGGATACTCTAAATGTAGTAAGTATGCAATCAAATATGATAGAATTCACCAAATTACTCAAGCAATCAATTGCCTATTACAGTGAATGAGACATCAATGAAACCTTTCTGAAAATCCAAAATTATAAAAAACATATGTTCAAGAAGTTCTTTGAAAATATTATAACTTTTATAAAGACAATAATGACTCAAAAAAATGTCAAAATTGTGACACAAAATTTCGAGTATTGCCCAAACTTGGAACTAATTTCAAATTCTAACATATTACACCAAAATAACCATAAGTAGGTTTTCTATTACTCAAATTAAGCCCTATTTTTTTTCACGGAAAGATGACTTGATATGCTACATTTCATCTGAAAGGGTTGAATCCCAATAGAGGACGAAACCAGGTTAAATGAATGCCACAAGACCGGATACGTGCACTGGTCAAGTCTGTTCCAGATTTTTGACCAGTTGCACCATAAATTCCGTATAAAATCACATACTTAATGAAAATTAAATCCAAATATATGTCCATGTAGATAATTGATAGATCTAAAATTTCATAAAAAAATAATGAAAAAAGAACATTTTCATTGTGAAAAAGATACTTTCCAGTCAAGCCAAATCAGTATATCCTAATAGATTCAAAACAGAGCACTATGCACTTCAAAATCAATATCAATTCAATGAAAAATTAAAAAAATCCGAACTACTGCCATATTTTAGAAGACTTCTTTATCTAAAAAATTTGTACGAAGTTGTTTTCCTGATTATGGCCATAAGATCCTTTTCTAGAAACTTTCTGATAAGGGATTGCATTATACCCGAGTAGGGCAGCAATGCCAATGAAGACTTTTTTTGATGGCCTTTCCCAATTCCTAATGATACGAAATTTCTAGGGGAGTCTTCTAACATATCAGAGAGAATCTCATAAAAATTTGGGTTTCAAAATCTAAACAAAACCACATGAGATGCACATCCCAAATTTGGATCCTAAATTTAGAAATTTCATATTAGAAATCTACTTTGTAGAATTTATCAAAAACATCAAACATCATCATATAACACTCAAATCTTTATCATTAAATAGTTTAAACCAATTCATACATAAAAGATATTAGACATGAGCATCCTAGCATCAACATGCATGTAATAGGGCATTCTTGATCGAGATTTAATGAAAATAGGCCTTTTCAAGCAAAATCAACATTCAAACCTTCTAAAAACCACTAAATTCGTTTTAGGGTACCAACCTTGTGCTCAAATGAAACAACCTTTGATGTAGGATTTTTTAGAGATCATATCAAGATTTTTGAAGGTGAATCCTTATTCTCCTCTTCTCTGATCCTTTCTCTCTTCTCTCTCTCTTTCACGTTTTTTCTCTTTTTTTTTCTTTTCTCTTCTTCTTCTCTCTCTCTTGGCCTTTCTCTCTCACGTTTTTCTTCTTCCCTGAAAAAAGAAAAATCCCCCTCTCTCTTGACCTTTTTATCCTCTCCTCTCCTCTTCTAGAAGATCCTTTCTTTCATTTTCTTCTTCTTTTTCTAGAAAATCCCTTCTTTCCTTTTTTTTTTCTTCTTTCCTTCTTCTCTTCCTTCCTCTTTCTCCTTCTTCTCCACGTTTTTTCTTCTTCTTTTCCTTCGTCACATCTTTTCTTCTTCTTTTCTTTCCTTTTTCTCCTCCTTCTTCTAAAAAATCTCTTATTTCCTTTCCTTCTTCTTTCCTTCTTCTCTTCATTCCTCTTTCTCCTTCTTCTCCACGTTTTTTCTTCTTCTTTTCTTTCCTTTTCTCCTTTTTCTTCTAGAAAATCCCTTCTTTCCTTTCCTTCTTCTCTTCCTTCCTCTTTTTCCACGTTTTTTTTCTTTTCTCTCTTTCCTTTTTTTCTTTTCTTTCCTTTTCTCCTTTTTTTTTCTAGAAAATCTCCTCTCCCTCATGTTTTTTCTTTTCGCTCTTTCTCTCTCTTTCTAACGGCCTCTCTACTCTTCTCTCTCTTTCTTTCTCACGGCCTCTCTCCTCTTCTCTCTCTTTCTCACATTTTTTCTTTTCTTTCCTATAATATATATATAAATAAATGTATTAATATATATATATATATATATATATATATATATTGCATGCATATGGGCCGATGTGACTTGGTCTAGATTGGTATGAGTTAGGCCGGGCTGAGTTGGACTAAGTTGAGTTGAACTGGTTTGAATCGAGTTGACTTCTTCTATCATTTCATAGTCCATTTCCACCACCATTCCATATGAAATTTTTTGATAGCCTCTACTCCAAATTTTCTATATTCACTTTAAAAATGAGGAATATTTGAACTTGAATCACCTCATTTGAAAATAAAACGGTCGACTTATGAATTTTTGAAGTTTCAGCAGGCCAATTATCGATAATTCGGCTAACCATTTTGCATGGGATCCTTCGGAGACTTCTGCCTGAAATCTTTTACGTCCACTTTGTAGAGTACTAAAAATGGAACATATTGAAACTGAAATCACCTGATTTGGATGTGGGGTGACCAAAATATGAATTTTTAAAGATTAAACGACCATTTTCATGTGCAATTTTGCATGGGACCCTTCGAAAACTTCTATACTGAATTTTTCACGTCCACTTTGTAGAACAGCACAAATGAAGAATAATGGCCTTTGAATCATTTGAATCTGACGTAGAACGGCAAAGATATGAAGCTTTGAAGTTCTATCGATAATTTTGTATGAAAGCTTGCATGGGGCCCACCTGTGACCTCTACCCGAGATTTTTCACGTCCACTTTGAAAAGGACTGAAAATGAGGAATATTGGTCTTTGAATCATCTGATTCCAATATCAGATGACTAAGATATGATGATTTGAAGTTCAAATAATAATGCATGCATCATACGATAATTACATAAATGCCCTTGCACTTTCAAACTGTGATACCTTCCGTGTTTGATGTCAGAATTTGATGATTCTGGTCTCATTTCGAAGATAATTTCACGACCTATACATCCAAGTAGGTAATAGCCAATGACCCTGCTGTGGGGATCATTAAAGAATCACAAACCTCGGAGTTAAAAACTAGAAACTTGTCATGTGGATTCACTTATGTTGGGGATAGCAAAAATGGGGTGCTTACACATAGCGTTCTCTTCTTCCCATGTAACTTCTTCTACATTTTGGCTTCTCCAAGTAACCTTAACATAGTAAATATCGCGGTTGCAAAGACGTTGCACCTTCCGGTTAGTGATCTCAAAAGCTACAACTTCGAACGTCAAATCTTCAGTAAAATCCGATGGATCCGTTGTTAACACATGTATTAGATCTCTGACGTACTTCTTCAGTAATGAGATATGAAATACATCATGTACACTTGACATAGATGGTGGTAGTGCTAACTGATATGCTATTTTTCCACGTCTATCTAGAACTTCATAAGGTCCAATATATATGGGACACAACTTTCCCTTCTGTCCAAACCTTTTCAAACCACGAATAGGAGATATTTTCAGAAATACCTTATCACCTATGGTGAATTCAAGATCTCTGTGTCGATTATCTGCATATTGCTTCTGACGAATCTGAGCTATTCGGACTCTTTCCTTGATAATGTTGACTACTCGACAAGTCTCTTCAACAAATTCTGGTCTAACATTACTCCGTTCTCCAACTTCATTCTAAAACAAAGGAGTTCAACATTTCCTACCATACAGTGCTTCATAAGGTGACATCTTTATAGTCGCTTGATAGTTGTTGTTATAAGCGAACTCAATCAATGATAATTTCTCATCCCATGATCCTTTGAAATCAATGACACAAGCTCGAAGCATGTCTTCTAAAATCTGAATAGTACGCTCTGACTGTCCATCTGTCTACATATGAAATGCAGTACTAAACTTTAATGTTGTACCCATAGCCTTCTGTAATCCTTCCCAAAACTTTGAGGTAAAGCGTGGGTCTCTGTCGGACACAATGCTTTCAGGTACACCATGTAATCGGACAATATTATCTACATAAAGCTTAGCTAACCTCTCTAGGGTATACTGAGGTCGTATAGCTATGAAATGAGCTGTCTTGGTCAAACGATCCACAATCACCTAGACCGCGTCAACTACTCGGGGAATCAATGGTAACCCGGTGACGAAGTCCATAGTGATGCAGTCCCATTTCCATGCTGGTTCTGGCAGTGGCTGCAATAATCCTGCAGGTCTTTGCCTTTCAGCCTTTACTTGCTAACAATTCAAGCATTGAGATACAAATTTAGCTACATCTGCTTTCATTCATCTCCACCAATATAGTTTCTTCAGATCATGATACATCTTCGTACTTCCAGGATGTACTGAATAAGCGGTGGTGTGAGCTTCATTCATTAGTCTGTGTCTAATATCCAAGTCTTCATTTTCATGAATACATACTCTTCCTTTCTTTCTTAGTACCTTTTCAACGTCCAAGGTGAACTCAGGAGTAGTCCTACCTTTTTCAATGTCTTCTTGCACCGTTTTCAGATAAGGGTCTGATTTAATAGCGGCTTTCGCTTCATCTAATAGATTAGGTACAATCTTTAATATAGCAAACATGTTTGAGAATAGATGAATAAACCCTTGGTCAGTTGATTCATTTGGAATATCAATCACGAACGGCTCTTTATCGTAATTAAATACTCTCTTTGTGACACACGTCACAGTATTTGCACTAACTTCTTCTTGGGATTCTGTCATTACTTTCTGCTTAGTGCATCAACAACTACATTAGCCTTTCCTGGATGATACTGTATATCGCAATCATAATCTTTCAATAATTCCAGCCATCTTCTTTGTCTCATGTTCAACCCCTTCTGATTAAAAAGATGAGTGAGACTCTTATGATCTGATGTAATCTGAAATTTCTCTCTATACAAATAATGTCTTCATATCTTAACAGCATGTATTACTGCTGCTAATTCCAAGTCATGAGTGGGATAGTTCTTCTCATGTATCTTCAGTTGTCTTAAGGCATACACAATTACTTGTTCTCCTTGCATAAGCACACATCCTAAACCTAACCTAGACGCATCAGTGTACAAGGTAAATGGTTGTCCTGGGATCGAAATAGTCAAGATGGGAGCTGATATCAATTTAGCCTTTAATGTTTGAAAACACTTTTCACATTTATCGGTCCAAACAACCTTTTCTCCTTTCTTTGTCAGACTGGTGAGAGGTACGACGATTCTACAGTAATCTTCCACGAATCGTCGATAGTAACCAACTAAACTTAAGAAACTTCTGATTTCTACGACATTCTTAGGTGCTTCCCATTTCACAATGGCTTCAATCTTGCTAGGATCCACTTTAATTCCTTCAGCGGATATAACATGGCCTAAGAAAGTGATTTCATTTAGCCAGAATTCACACTTTGTAAATTTTGCGTAAAGCTTCTCTTTTCTTAGTTGCTGCAGAGCGGCTCTTAGATTTGTGACATGAGTTTCTTTGTCCTTGGAGTAGACTAGTATGTCGTTAATAAATACAATGACTGACGTATCCAACATATCATGGAATACCCGATTCATGAGTTCTATAAAAGTTGCGGGTGCATTAGTTAATCCAAAAGACATGACTAAAAATTCATAATGTCCATATCTGGTTCTGAATGCTGTCTTTGGAATATCACATTCCTTAATCTTTAACTGATGGTATCCTGACCGAAGATCAATTTTGGAGAACACTTTGGCACCTTGCAACTGATCAAACAAGTCATCGATCCAAGGCAATGGGTACTGATTCTTGATTGTAAGCTTATTCAATTCCCGATAATCTATACACAGTTGAACGCTACCGTCTTTCTTTTTCACGATCATTACTGGCGTTCGCCAGTAATTCCTGTAATTGTACATTCAGTTCCTTCAGTTCAATAGGAGTCATTCGATAGGGGGCTTTCGATACTGGTGCGGCTTCGGGTATAAGATCTATAACGAACTCTGTCGCTCGGTTGGGTGGTAGTCCTGGTAGTTCCTCAGGAAATACATCCAAAAATTCACGCACAACTTCAATATCCTCTATTCATGGTGCTTCCTTGGTGATATAGACCACGGATACTTGATACCCAATTCCTCCTTTCTCGAGGCATTTTTTAGCTTTCAATGCAGAGAGGATGATATCCCCTTTTCCCCCTTTTTTTTTTTTTTTTTTTTTTTTGTTTTTTTTTTTATTTTTTTTTCCCCCCTTTTATTTTTTTTTTTTTTTTATTTTTTTTTTTTTTTATTTTTATTTTTTACTTTTTTTTCCCCTTTTCTTTTTTTTTTTTTTTTTTTTTTTTTTTTTTTTTTTTTTTTTTTTTTTTCCACCCCCCCCCCTTTTCCCCC